>CM075024.1:11464356-11518527 GCA_037576675.1 Pangasius sanitwongsei
CTGCCCACTGCTCCGGGTGTGTGTTCACGGTGTGTGTGTGTGTGCACTTGGATGGGTTAAATGCAGAGCACAAATTCTGAGTATGGGTCACATTACTTGGCTACACATACTTCACTTCACTGTATGTAGAGCTTATATAATGCTCTAGCTGCAAACAAGTTCTGTTGCTTTTATAGGTTATTGATACAATCATGTCTGTAGGCCAGTAATATTAAAACCTACAAAAGTATAGTGTTCTTTACTGAACCGCGGATGGTGTTTCTTGAAATGGGCAGTGAATGGGACTGGACTTTGAGAGTGAAAATATTTGTATATGGTCAGAGTAGAGACACATGAAACAATGTGCCAAACACATCAAACAATCTGCCAAAACTGGACACTTTTCAGGAACCAGTCCCCAAGTAAACAAACAAACAAACAAACATAAAACACCACCCAGATAAAAATATAACTTTTGAAGTTTAATGGCCTACTGTTCTGAGGTGCTTCACTTGGATCTCACCAACTGGTTGGGGCATTCCTAAAAGGGACTTTTGAGCCCCTCCAACGGAGCCCACCATGGGACTTGTTAGTCCCTTTTGAGCCTCTGTCTGGGTCAGACATTACATGGTTTTACTTAAAAACATAATTTCTACTTAATGTAACAAAAATAACAACCAACCACAACACATCTTGTTGGCTCCTGATTATGCTAGGGACTTAGCTTCAGTCTGTTTTAGCCAATTTGGCATTCCTGCAGAGGAAATTTTTGTTTCCTCTCCTGATATGAAGTATAGTGAACTCTATTCCACTCCCTGGCTGTCTTCCACTCACTCATACAGCTATACCTTTTGCATTCCTACTTTTGTTTCCACCTGGTACGTTTGTTCTTTAAAAATAGTTGGCCTTGGTTTAAAAAACTCATAGCATATTTCCACTGAAATGCCATTAACTATAGATCTGTACCAGCATGGTGCAATGTTAATGCAATTTTAATGCAATGTTAACCCTTTCCTTATCACAGTACACTGTCATCACAGCATATCATCACACTTATAACTAGGCGTTTCTTTCACAGTGCAATTACACACTTGCAGAGACTATGTTTATGGGTAAGCAATGCACAGAGAGAGAGAGAGATGGGTAGTTGTCCCTTTATTATTAAAATCTCCCTGCTATCCCCACTGTCAGCCTGTGATCTGTCTCAGACCCCTAAGACTCAGCTCACTCATTCTCATTCTTAGGCTCTGGGGTTTCAGGGCCTGTGGCTCAGCCTGAAGCTCTGAAGTTGAAAGCTTGCTTTTCAAACAGAATTTCTGTTTGATTCTTGTGCACCAGAACTTTATACACAGACTCAGTGATTGTGATCTGGGTGGGCTGGACAACATGATACTTTATGTTTCATTAGTGGGAGGGACGTGTAGCTGACTTAGCATTGTGTCTATTCTATATATATATTTTTTGCATTAATTAACAACTGCAGGTGGAAATGATTTGCTGATTAGAGATTTCAGAGGAGAATGGCCAGACAGGTTTGAGCTGACAGGAAGGCTATGGTAATTCAAACAGCCACTCTTAACAGCTGTGGTGAGCAGACAATCATCTCAGAATGCACAACAAAAGATCAGGTTCCACTTCTGTCAGACAGGTGAAGTTTGGAAAAAGAGAAATCTCAAATACAAAGTATTCTGGTGTGCAAGCTAAGGGATTTTAGAAGTCAGTGATTAGATAAGAATATGTTTTATGTGAATCAGCATAATATAAAATAATGGAAATAAAATCATGGTATAAAAAAGGAATAAAAGAAGAAACCTATTAGAATAAAGAGTACTAATGATCAAACCTGAATAATATAAGGAATTTGGGATCATTTGTTAGAGAAGAATACTGTATAATTAATTTGGTTAAATAATATAATAAAAGGGTACATGAGTAAGAATCCATTTTTAAACATGCTCAAGTTTATTGATTTGAGACAGAAGTTACAGTAACAGTCAGCTCTGGGATTGCTGGCACCCTTAGTAAAGATGGATAAAAAAAAAATTAGGAAAACATGTCTTTGTGGTTAAATAGATTAATCTCACACTGAAAACATGAGAGAACTCCAAACTTTAACTGAAGTAAATTTATTTATGAAATAACATCCTTATCAAAAATATATTTTTAAGAAAACCTATACAAATGCATGAAGTACTTTGTGCAAATTCCCATTGCTGAATCTTCTCCTATAATGCCCCAAGAGATTGGAGAATACAGAGTAAGAACCAGTCCTCACTTCAGAATCTCTCCAGATTCTCCAGGACCCTAGATCCTCTTTTCTGGAATTTCCACTTCAGCTTACCCACAGCTTTTTAGTGAAGTTTAGGTCAGGGGACTGGAATGGCCTTGTCAAAAAAACAATTTTGTGGTCTAACAAGGTTCCCAGGGCCTGTGGAGGACAATCACCACAGATCCTGCACCTGGGGATTACATACTTGTCTATATAACCAACCTTCTCTTTACGCTACATGCATCTTGACTGTTTGCTGCTAAAAAAGCTCTATTTTTGTCTCCTCTGACCAGAGAACCCAGTTACATCTCGCAAACTCCAGACACATAGGTTTTATGGTTAGATGAAAGAAAAGGTTTTCCTCTGGCACGACTTCCAAATAGGTTGTTGGCATGGAGACTGGGTGACCCCAAAATGCCACCATCTTCTGCAAATCTCCATCTGTGGTCCTTTGCCTCAGTAAATATTGAATTTTTGCCTCAGTAACCTCTGCATGTGGGCAAGATAC
Source organism: Pangasius sanitwongsei (assembly GCA_037576675.1). Taxonomy (NCBI): domain Eukaryota; kingdom Metazoa; phylum Chordata; class Actinopteri; order Siluriformes; family Pangasiidae; genus Pangasius; species Pangasius sanitwongsei. The sequence goes on from CM075024.1 coordinate 11,467,113, forward strand.
AATTCTCTTCTGGACAGGTTCCTTACAGCTCCATTTGTTGTAAATGCCATAGGGTATGTAACTATTTTTTTATAGCCATTGCTTGATTAATGAAGGTTTACTCTCTTTTATCTTTCATTTATGTATTTTCTAATCCTCCACATGTTGATGAATGACTAAGGGTGTTTGGCCTCTATGTCAAGTAAGATGTAAAATCTAAATGGGAACATGCTTCAGTCTCAAGTTGTTCATAAAAAAATAGTAATACTAAATTTACAAAAAAAATACAGAAAAATATTTTGACGGCTCCCACGTGGTGTAACTATCACCTGGAGATCGCAAGCACGAATCCCTACAATACCACAGCCATCTGGGGCTGGGAGTACAAGACAACAAAACTGGCCATGCTCGCTGAGTGGGAGGGATATCATACTGTCTCCTCTGTCAATCAAAAGCGACACTACCCAATCATGTGGAAGGAGGCGGATAGCGTATGTTACCCCGCCCTGTAATGGAGCATGAGCAGCAGTTTGGAAAGATGCGGTTGGTTGGCCTCATGTGTCTCGGAGGAAGCACTTGATAGCCTTCATCCTTCCCAGTTGGTAGCTGTCGTATGATAGGGGAGACCTGACTAGTGGGTGGGAGTTGACCAAGACTAAATTAGGGAGAAAATCTGGAAAAACAAAACAAAACAAACAAACAAACAAAAGCTTTTGTTTTTGATAAATATATATTTTTTCATAGAATAAGAATTAAAGGTTAGATATGTGTCATATATTGAGTGTGAGATTAAGCTAATTTACCACAAAGACATTTTGGTAAATTATATACTTTTTTTTATATCCCATATACTTTTTACTCATCTTTATCAAGGCGACCAATACTTCTGAACCTGACTGTATGTAGTTATAGTTTTTATAGAGGCAAAATAAAAAAATAACTTTGGATTGCACACTCTGGGTAAGAGAACCAGACCCCAGCCACAGCACCACAATATCCTCTTTGTGCACAGGACCTATCAGGAAACAATAGTGAGAGAATTTATGCATGGAAGACAAAGACACTTCTTCTTCTTCTTCTTCACGGCTAGAGTAGAAATATGTAGATCTCTCTTACTTGAGCTCTTCCATTCTGACACAGAGAGCCTAGGCCTGGCCATCTGCTAGTTTTAATAGGTCACCAACAGACACATTTCTTCTTGAAGTGTGCAGGGTGCTTGGGGGACTGCTGAGACAATGACAGCGCTGTCAGTGCACAGCGGCATGCTGGGAATGTGCTCAACATGAGCAAGGAGCCAGAAGATGATGCCAGGGTCTGCAGGGAGAGAGAGAAAAAAAAGAGGGAACGGAGGGGGAATGAAAATGTTTACAAAGGCAACCAGTGCAAAAAACCACAACAAACTGCTGCTGCTGCAGATGCAGATACAGACTCCCAGAGCAGGAGTCATTTCTGACACACTGGGCAGAGAACAAGGGAATTTCCATTGTAAATGTGCCTCCCTGTACACTCTAGAGGTGGTGCTAATTAAAGTCACATTAGGATGATGGGAAAGTTTGGGCTGGATGTACGATATGTCACGAGGTGTGAGGAAAGTCATATAATGAAACTCTCCATGCATATATAACTTGAAAAATACAAAATATAACTTTCCAGGTATATATATATATATATATCAGCTAATATAAATAGTAATAAAGCTAGTATTAATAAATTTAGTAATAAAGAGAGAGAGAGACAAGTAATTTTATGATTCCTAAACATTTGGTGGTATTTCTGATTTTAGTGTTAGCATTAGTGTTGGTTTTAGTGTTGGTTTTCATAAACATAGATATTAGAAAAAAATGTAAATGTTATGTGCTATTTTTATTTTTTAAATCTTTAATCTTTATTTTTTTTTAAATCTTAAATTGCAAATACATTCGACCAGTTTCCATCAATTTCATTCTTATTAATCTCTCCTAATTGCACAACATTACAAATCAATCGGGACACTGAAGGCTGCCTATGTTTTCTGTGAGGTGTGAAGTGAGACGCTGCAAGGTTGCAGCACTGCTGAATATGGTGGTGCATTTGCTGTAGATTGTTAACCACCCAACTTACACTAATTTGTAGAAGACAAACTGTTTTCCACCAGTGCAGCTATTCAAACAGGGAAACAAAACCACACAGAAGAGCATAATACCCTCTGCTTTTTGCACTCTTAAGCTCAAACTGCCTTCGGTGCCATACAGGAGCCTATTCAACTCACTTTACTCGAGTGTATGTATGTATGGCTTAACATTCTGCACCATGTTACAAATGTTACAAATAATATGCAGCCTGGAGTTATTAATTAGATACAACATACATTCAGCTTCTTTGTGCAGGAGTGTAAGAATGCCTTCTGCAACTTACAGATGTGCATTGACTGCCCCTTAGTGGAGATTAGCTAATACTGCATATTTTATTATGCAGTATATTATATGTCCTTGCTTGTGTTAGGGTTTAGTTTTCCAACATGAGAAAGTCTTTAGGACAGAGGGCTTTGCGGTTTCTCAGAAACATGACAATCTGCATCTTTCTGTTTTATTAACCTTCAAGAGAGAAGACAATAGTCTGATGAGGGAACGACTGTTTATAGCTGCTATAATGTAAGTGATAACAGGAATTAACATTTTTGTTCTACAACATTAAAAATCACTATAAACTGATAAAACATACAATGTGTCGTTCTTTAATAAGTCAATAAAAATTAATCAATTATTAATTAATTAATAATTGTTGGAAAATTGCTGTGGTATAAGGGAAGTAAAACACTCTGGGAGATGCTGCTATTGGAAAATGTTAACTGTTTTGTTAGCAAAACCAAATATTATGATATTGTGAAGATGATTTCAGGTATTGCAATACGATCTTTTGTCCATATTGCCCATTCCTGTAGTGCTTATTGTTAGCATGTATACTAACAATATTACTTAGCATGTATACTTATTTAAGGTTTTTGTGTAAAATAGTGTGCTCAAAATATATATATATATACATGTACCAGGATGAGGTTCTTATGATCCTTGTAAACAGAAATCATCAGGAATTTGTCCATATCTATTCAGTACATCGGTTAAGTGCAGCAGGCATGTGACAGGGCTTTGGTCCAGTTTCATCCATCACACTTAGGCAGCCAGTGATGTTCACGCTCCCAATCCTGAGGTGCTGCTAGATGCACGAAAAATTCAGTAGTGATTGAGATTCAGCTGCTGGAGCACAACTGCATATTTAGGATTTATACATGGGAAGAGAAAGAGTCTAAACCATGACCTTGTCAAGGACATGTGCATGTGGCTGAGCAACCAGGAGAATATGGTCAAGGTTTAATGTGGAAAATACATGTAGTTGAAGGTTGAAGTTGCAGTTTGTATTTTTTCATTTCCAGTCAGGCTAAAATGTCCAAATATAATCAGTTATGGCTATATTTTTGCAGTTATAAATGTATACATTATGCCTCATCTCCTGGATAGGCTTTTTTTCCACACTCGTTCAATTTTAGCATTCCAAGTGGTCCCAGATCAATGACTCAGCATTACTTTGTGCATATTTAAACAACAAATGAAGTCAGTGCCTTCTGGCCCGCAAAAGGCGCACGGGTGAACTGTCCTCAGACCACCTCTAGAGGTCTCGGTACAGTTCATTTGTGGGTCATTTTGTGGTCCACTTGATTTGTGTTTTGTGAAAGCAAAGTGGTCCCAGTCTCCTTCACGCATGCTTTACGGCAAAAGAACTTGTTAGCTAGCTGTCTATATTTAGGTGTGAATGTGTGTGCATGGTGTACACCATACACATTCCATCCAGGGTGTATTTCTGCCGCACATCCACTTTTCCCAGGATCGGCTCCAGATCTTCTGCAACCCTGATCACGATGAAGCAGTCAGTGAGTGAGTACGTGTGAAAACACCCTTGTACTGTCATTTGTAATACCAAGCTGAATCACTAGAGGGCTCCGGAATATTCTTTTGTGTCTAAATTTTAACGTGATTGAGAAGTCATTACTACATTACTAACGGTTTCATCAGACACATGTTCTGCATGTCACAATATCTTTGTTGCTGTACATCATAAATATTCTGTATTATTTGTTTGTAAATATTGGCCGATGAAGATCTATTCTATTCTATTCAATTCTATTCTTGCCTCCTTCACCATTATCCTGACTGGTTGGGGGAACAGTGTGCTCATGAGTCCAATTCCATTTTGTTATGGTGATAATTGTGCTTAATTGTATTTTTATACAATCTCCATTTTTATACGCCTCTCCAGTAAAATCAACCAGTTGAACTGTTGGTAAAGACAGTTACCATCACAGAGAAATGTGCATGTTCAGTACCCAGAGCAACCTATATATATATATATATATATATATATATATATATATAAATATTACTGATATACAGATATCTTTATTGATATAAAGAGCATACATTATTGTCAGATATAACAGCCTTTTCTCATCAGTGTATAATTGATCATCTTCTTGATCTGCTTCTGGTATATGGGTCTCTCCCCATTGAAATAGATAGGAACCTGGATTATTTGAACTATAAATAATTGCCCAGGAGCATTGCCAGGATGGCTGCCTAGTGGGCAGGTTTTACTAGAAGGGCTTTGTGAGAAGTCAATATCTCATTTGCTCATTAGTTTAATTAGAACAATTGTCCAACATCAGCATTCCCCTGTATAATGAATTAACTGAACAACCTGAATATAAATACAGAGGAAAGCAAATTCTAAAGGTAAATGAGTTGACAGGCTACAGTGGTGAAATAACTCAATGCTAAGGTTTGACATTGCAAAAAAAAAAAGGATAACCTTGACTGCCAAATCTTAAAACAGGGAATGAAAATGAGAATTGGCATACCTGGGAAATGAGGCAGAGGATAATTTCAGAGGCACAATTGCAAAATGACCTCTAAACCCCAACTTGCAAGAACAGTAAGTCAATTCATAGTGCATAAAGCCACATGTAATACAAAGATGGTATGAATGGTGATAAGGCAATATAGTCAGGGGTATATTTGAGAGTGGGTGCAAGGCAAAAAAATCATGCCACTTGAAATACTGCAATCCTCCTTTTCCATATCCTTTGGATTATATTTAAGCAATATCGCACGAGCAAGAGTGCGGTACGCTGAATATCAGCACTGCTGTGATTCAGCCATATTCATGATTGCTGTAGGTAAAAACCACATGATTGTGAGTGTGATATTTTTTTTATACAACAGTTCTATAAACAAGAAATTAATATCAAATAAGTGACATTTTGGACACAATATGGACAAATGTTCTGCTTATTTTCTCTCTGCCAGAGGAAATAGATCCCGAACAGGCCACGCTCACTTTATAGCATGTTGGCTAGCTCGCTAGTTAGCTCACACTGATTTATGCATTCCTGTTAAAGGTGCTTGGCATCCCTTCTTCCTTATCAGCGACAACTGATGAGCTTTCGCATTTTAGGCCAAAAGTTCTATTCCTGAAAAGTATCATTTGCCATGTCTGCTGCTGATGTCACTAACACTACTGTAGTAATGCATATGTTTCTTACCAAACAAGCAGACGGTGTGCAAAAGTTTGATTTTGGGTTTATCACAACTCACAAGCCAGGATTCCCAGTGTCGTTCCAGTGATGCTTGGAGAACTTCATTTGCTGCATTTGTTCTTAGGAAAGACTTTTCAGACAGCTTGTAGTTATGGAGGTAGCTTGACAACTGGAACTTGACAACCCTAACAACAAACAAAACTGTGATATTCTGAAACTGTAATATTTGTGTGTGTTTTGAAACCTTTTTTTTTTCTTTTGGGCTGGTGATGTTAAAAGTTATTTGTTTTACTTCATTATGATGGAGGACAAATATATATATATATGGCCAACGCTAACCATTTTTTTTGGATACTAGGAACATTAACTTGGACTGCTTTGCTGACATCTCTTCCTGGATGAAACTCAACCTCGACAAAACTCTAATGGTATAGACCTGCCAGTCACCATATATACCCACATAGTCCATTAGGCACATGCAGGAAGAGGAAGAGTCTTGGTGTGGTTTTAGATGGTAGACTTAACTTCTCTGATTACATCACATTAACCACCAGACTCTGCAGAGTTCTTCTTCATAACACAGAAAAATACAACTATTTCTAACTACAGAATCTGCTTAACTTTCAGGCCCTAGGTATTTCAAGACTTCACTACTGTAACTCTCCTCTTCTTGGTCTTCCTTCATATAGCGTATCTCCTCCAAAGATTGTTCAGAATGTTGCTGCCCACTGGATCATACTCTCCTGAAGTTCTCTCATGTGACCCCTACTGAGGTCACGCCACTGCGTTTCTGTTACAACAAGAGTCAAATTCAAAACTCTTGTCTTGGCATTCCAGTTGTTGCGCCACACTATCTATGCATCCTAGCTGAAAATTGGTGTGTTTGGCATGTCCTTCTCTGAGGTCTAAACATGCTTGCTTCTTTAATGTCCTCATCCTCAGTGATGAAATGAGCTTCTGCCACCACCTAAAACCGTCTTCTTCAGACATCATCTAGAACACGTCGTTTTCTCTGCACTTGCATGCCTTGCATTTATTGACTTTTGTATTACGTCTTGCTTTTTAATTTATTTGAAATAATGTTTATTCACTTTGATATAGGGTTGATATATTTGTGCACTTGAAATGGTCATTTTCTCACGCCCCTAGACCAGGGGTTCTCAAACCTTTTGCAGTCAGGCACCCCTTTAGCTGTAAAATAAACTCCATAAACCATCTCAGTGTACATTTATTTTATAGACCTAACATTATTTATAGGCGACTTGTCTTTATTTTTTATTTTTGTACATATTAGGATTTGTTTCTTGTCTTTCAGTTTATGAATCCTTGCACATGCACAAGGTGCTTTGTGTCACTGCATTTTCAACTGTTTACACATTTTGTAAGTCTGTCTGGGTAAGAGCATCTGCTAAATGACTAAATGTAAATGCAGTGTAATTTTGACATATGTTTAAGAAAAAAAATAGAGGTAAAGGAGTTTTTACTATCACTGGGGGCTGTTACTGTACTAAATTGGTTAACCATTAACAGACACAGGTTTAGTCCCTTGTTGCTTGGACACAGGCCTCGCCCCATTAACACTCCTATTTTATTTATTTTTTATTTATTATTATTATTTTTTAACTGTCTATAGTTGTGGAGTTGTTGTTCAGTGCTAACCAGATTCTACATGTGTCTTTATGAATTGAGTGTTTTACATTCACTAGGGTTACTAGTGACAGAAGATGCTAGGAAAGGGCTAATAGGGCTAAAAAGAGGTGACTACTGGAGAGGAGGTGTGCATCATTTACCTTAGGTAGATGTTGAATTTCAAACGCTGCTTCTCAGTGTAATAGAAAACAGTGTAATAGAGCTATCATGAAGACCTACACACTCATTATTTCTTCTCCTTTGTCCCACTCTTTGCTACAATGAAGCCACTTCCTTCTATTTAATGTAAAGTATGAGGAAAACAAAATACCTATGTTATATTAGTTTATTCAGTGATATGAGGAACGTGATTTAGACACTGCAGGGCTCAGCTGTTCTTGGGCTGTCTATGCTAAAGATTGTATGAAAAAATATTAATGCCAGACAGCACACATAGGTTGGCTAATCACTGGAAACTGAACGCAGAAAAAAATTAAACTTGAAAATGTCTGGAATTAGCCATGGCAAGAAATCTGTAAATGGGCAAAAGCTCTGACAGACAGGCTTCAGATTCTTATCCATCTGAAGGTGATTTAGATTAAGATTTAGATTTATATATCTGCAATCCAAATGCCTGGGAAAAGAGTATCCCTGGCTGTCCTACATAGGGCAACCTTTATTCCACTTGATAGTTTTCTCATCTCTTTTCCTGTGCCACTGCCTGGCTTTCGTTCCTATTGGGGTCAGGCAATATGAGGCCACAGCAATTTTTAGCTGGCGCAATAATCCTAGACCCATCAGAATAGAGCAGGATATAAGAGCGATTATAAAGTCGTCTTCACCAGGGACCTCTGTCGGATGCCCTTTTGATAATGTTATAAATGTAATAAATGTCACACAAAAGCCTTTGATGGATGTCATCCTTTGGGGCATGGCTGACAGCAGAACCACTTCTACCTCAGAAGTTGAACTTTTTCAGGCAGACATTGTACAGAAAGCAGGAGGAATTAAAATGTCTGGATGGCTAAAGGCAGCTCCTGAAATGCCAGAAGCGCTTGAGCCAATCTTCTTTTCTGGCTCAGGCCTATGAAAAACACCCTGAGAGTCAATACCTGAAGATTTTCTAGCCAAATCCCCAAAACACAGAGATGCTTTTGATGGTGGAACGTTCTGCAATCTCATCAAATGTGACCAGGCATTATCCTTTATTTCATAGCATCCCGTCATAGGGGACTTTATTCCTTTGAAGGCTTCTGAAAGCAACAACACGGCAAATGAGCGGCAAATGAGCGGCAAACGAATGTGGTCTAGTGACAGTGATTTATTGTAAAACGTGAAAACTCACAGTATCCATGTATGTAGCGTTCATTCGTGTTTTGTTTTCAGAATCAAAATAGGAAAACAGACAAACAGCTTTTCATTTTAGTTTTATTTTTATTGCAGCACGCTAAAATAGGAAATGAATTCATCTTTTCATAGAATTAGTTTTAAAAATAGAAAATATTTATTCTTTCAATTGTTTTGCCACAAGTCTAGGAATCAAATAGTCATTAATCCAAATATGAAAAACTCCCACTTCAATACATTTCATCACGAATGATGATGACCTGGAGGCACAAGTTGGCTTTTCTACAGGCTGTTGTCTTACCACATCTTAATGTGTACTCTGGAACCTTATTCTTTATAGTTTTCATAAAAGATATGATAAAAATTGGATTAACATATGCAGACCATATGCAGAGCAATTACTTGGTAGCTAGTATCAGGAAGATGGTAGGTTAAAAATAGCCAGTGTCTGATAAATAACAAAATAACAAGAGGTTAATGGTAACGGAGGAAAAAAAATCTCCAGGATTTTCTGAGTGTTGCAGTTTAGGAATATAATATCCATCTTCTGCCATCTGCCATCTTCCTGATACTAGCTACCAAGTAATTGCTTGTAGCATTTTGAGCATTTTTTTTTCTTTTCTTGTCATGGGATCAGAGACTGGAAGGCAACAGACCATAATGAAGGGCAGACATAAGTCCAGATATTGACATTAGTTTCTTGTTTCCGGGGTGTAAGGATTGAATGACTTTTTTCTGTAAATATAGATAAAATAAGGTCTGTGAAGTTTGACGATTGATTGTCCTTAAGGGAAATGATGAAGCAGGTAGATATTTCAAATGCAAAAATTCATAAAATAGATTTTGTGGTGCTCTTTGTCTTCTAGGTTACAGATAATCTGTCTGTCTGTGCCTGTGTCTCTGTCTTTTGGTGTTGCAATTTATATCTCAGTTCTTATCTCTTTCTTATGGTCCAACCTACTCAGATTTAACTCAGATTTCTTTTTCTCTGACACCACAGCATTAATCTGAAATCTCTCTGTCAGAGAGCAGTCGACACACGCACTGTATGGCTGTAAGATAAAATGTATTTCCAGATTGATGACTGCTGCAGTGATAGTTCAGGGCCGCTGCTGACTTTTTCTTGCGACACCCTGATACAGGCATGATGCCATCATACAGTTAAAGCATCATATTGGTTTCTGAAAGTCATTTTTTTCCCCCCTGTATCCTATTGACAGTGGGAGAGAAAAGAAATTAGTTCTGGGATCAGTGCTTTCTGCTTAGCTTGCATTACTTGGGTTGAATTTGATGTGCTACATTAGACAGTGGGATTGCAGCACTCCCTAAGGCTTGCTGTATAGACAGGAAAGGAATACAAAAACCTTGGTCCCTCTTTTTTCTGCTCTCTTCGTTCCTTTGCGAAGTTGTCTTGATACTCCATACTCCTGCTGGTTGTAAGTTGTTTTGGATAAAAGCATCAGCCAAATGAGTACAGTAAATGTAAATGATCATGGAGCGGTAATAGAGGCTCTCCACACAGTTTCCTTCTCTTGATGCTTCCCAGGCAGTCTGTAGCTTGTGATTTTTCCCTGCTCCGTTCTACATTTCTTCTCACCCTTAGCTCCTTTTGAATCGCTTCACCTTATTCTTGTTACCATCTCTGAAAGCCCTCTTCTTCTTCTTCTTCTTCTTCTTCTTCATAAGTTGTTGTTTGGAAATTGCACATCCATAGCCATGGCAGACTCTCCTGACCATACTCCATACTCCAGAACTGTGTCTCATGCCCCTGAAAGCATTTTTGTCAGTGGAACTATTATGTCACCGTGGCTGAAATCTGGATAACAGCCAAATATTATGAAAAATTGGGTCAGGTCGAAAAATCTTGCCTAGGGTTTCTGCCTAGACCATGTCAATTAAGGAGCCAGATCAACAAATGCAGTAGCAAAACCAGTCAGTCTGCCTAAAGATGTCTAATACTTTGCTAAAGTAAGTGTGATTTCCATACACTTGAATGGCATGCTTTGATCACATTTTTGGATAGTGACATTATTAAAAGAATTAAAGAATCTTAGTTTTTGATGTAAATATAATGGCTTCTAATAACCAACAATTATTGGTTGACCCTTTTATATAACATTGGTATTAACCATGGAGTGACTGCTGGATAGGCTATAAAAAGGCTAGTATAAAGATATACTGTTTTAATTTTCATATATAGACATATTTTTCATTATATTTATAATATGTGAGTAAATGCAAATTAAATCAATAAACAGCAACTGCATATTTTAGTTAAAGTAAAATCTTTACATTTGTGAATTATATACAATAGAAAATGTCAAAATTTCACAACTGCCAAACAACTATTGAATTTCATGGAATACATTTGCTGTTTCCAACTTTATGATACATGTCCATGCAGTAATACTGACAGCAGATCGTATAGTGCAGCTTATGTAAGCATGCTATTGAAACATCCCATTGAAAATCATCAACTATGGATGGAGTTTCCAAAGATTGAGCCTGAAATGACAGACAGTGATGCTCAGTCCTGTCCATTTAAGAGGTAGAGAAATTTAGAAAAGTTTTCAGACATGGAGAATGGACAAAGAGCCATTGAAATGTAGGTTTAGAAAGAGAAGAGGGAATGATTTAATGGACTTGACATCTATGATAAGCCTCAAGAAATCCAGAGGCAAGCCTCCCCACAAGTCCATGAGTGCACTCAACTCTAGGTAATGACTTGATCGCGAGATGGAGTGTGAGATTAATCATTACCCTGTGTATGTGTCTGTCTGCATATGAAATCTTACAAATACTTAATGAATAATTCAAACTGCCTACATGATGTCCATTAATTATCCACCCATTATAGGGGCAGATGATCTTTAATGTCATCATATGGATATACTCTTGATGAAGGCTCCCTGAGTGTAGGGCAAACTGCAAAGGTGTCATGGGTTGCGTTAATGGAGGTGATTTATGATATTGTAATGAATTAACAAATTAACAAATCATATCAGAATCAAACAAGAACAGATGAGCTAATCATAACTTTCACAGGCAATAACGCTGGAGTGAGATGTCACAACTGGAGTTTATGTAGGTTTGTTCTTAATGGGCTGCAGGTAATGATGATTAGAAGTTCAATTGTGTGAAACTGCGTCCTAGAGCAACTGCTCAGTTGTATCCTGCTGGTTGTAAGTTGTTTTGGATAAAAGCATCAGCCAAATGAGTACAGTAAATGTAAATGATCATGGAGCGGTAATAGAGGCTCTCCACACAGTTTCCTTCTCTTGATGCTTCCCAGGCAGTCTGTAGCTTGTGATTTTTCCTTGCTCCGTTCATTTCTTCTCACCCTTAGCTCCTTTTGAATTGCTTCACCTTATTCTTGTTACCATCTCTGAAAGCCCTCCTCTTCTTCTTCTTCTTCTTCTTCTTCATAAGTTGCTTAGTTATAGATGGCACAGCACTGGTTCCCAAACATTCCCCTTGCACATCCATAGCCATGGCAGACTCTCCTGACCATCTTGGTGGCCACTCGTTGTCTCAGTACCAAAGGTTTGTAAAAGCACAGGAGTTACCTGAGTTGATGAGGGTGGGGAGTAGTGAGTTGAGTGGAGTAGAGCTACAATATATACATCCTTGCATAAAGCAAGTGCAGAGTCCTCTTTTGTCCAACAGGGCCTTTAACAAAATGACTGAAGGTGGGTGTAGTGTAAGAGTGATTGACATTATTAAAATCCCCAGAGATGAGGAATAAGGTCCATGGTTGACAACTCTGTAGTCCGTCCATCCCACTGTGAATGATGCCACATGCAGAGGCTGTGTCAGTAGATAGCATGATAAGCACTTTTTCATGATGACATGCAGCAAAACCCTGGAATTGCACCACATAGCTAAATTATTATTTATTTTCTGCCTACTGCTAGGCCTTTCTCTACCTCTTTTGTGTGACATTTGATGTGACATTTAATGTAATAGCCATCTAAGCATTCACTAAAACACAAGGCAGCAGTGATTAATGAGAAATATTTTTCCCCATTCTTTGAAAGGGGCATGCTAGTTTGGCCTGTCTAGCCACCTGAGCTATTTAATAACAGGGGAAACAGTGCATTTGAATGATCCCACTAAAGTCATAGTTATCGCTAGTGCATTGAAGCACTAAATTTACCGGGGGGAGCGAGGTTGTAATGGGTGTGGGGGGTGGTGGTGATGAATGTGAATATTGTTTGTGTTAATATTATCTTGATATTTTATTTAAAACGCTTTCCTTTCCATGTGAGTTTTTGTTGCTGTTGGTAGGACATAAATTAATGCTGCAACCCAGGAAGAGATCATGTGATTGTTTTCTTTTGTGAAGAGACTGCACCATTACCAAAACAGTAATCATCTATATTTGTGAAGTGACTGATATCTCGATAGCTCTGAGTTACACCTTTTAAAAAGAGCATTTCAGTAGCTTTCAAATGACTGTGTGACCTACGGTGCCTGAGAAAGAGCCTGTGGAAATCAGGCATTTTAGCCGATTTTGGAGCTCTAATTACAGTTTAACATTACACCTCAGGTGCTGCTTTGGGGCTTGGTATGTTTCAGTCGGTCATTTTCAAAGTTCTCAGGTCAGAGACCTTGTTTGTTATTGATAAATTTAATCAAAGAACAGAACAAATTTATTGTAGCTTTTTTTCCCCTAGTATGTTAGGTAGATGTAAAGTAGGTAGTAAAATTCAAAAGCATATCATTTCAACTTGCATTTACTGTAATTAGCCATGATTAGCCATATATATATATGCTTTCCACAGGTAGTCTACATTTAAAAGCAGGTTCTTGGTAAATATGGTTGTTATGTGGACTGTTGAAGGAAGAACAAGAACATTTTTCAGCTAATATATAGGCAATTGTGCCGTTTTAACATTACTAAAGGAAATAGATTAATTAATGTCCTTGTACCTGACCATGCTAAACATAGGCAACAAGGTGTTAAAGGCTTAAATGGTTACGATTTTCCCCATTTATGGAGTGTACAAAAATACTATACTAGAAAATAGCAAAGTGTCATGTTTCGACAACATAGTTTTTATGTACTCAGAACTAGATTTGGCTGTTTATATGTTTCCTTGTTTTCTAATCAGGTATTATTGATTTGCCTTTCATTCTTGTTGCTTATTTTAGACAAGTCAGGCAGTGATTTTGATGGCAGTCTGGCAGGGCAGCAGTTTTCAGCAGGTAGTCTACATTTAAAATCAGATTACTGGTAAATGTCTTCATATTGTAATCTATGTATACACTGTTGTACCATTTCAATGTTAACATAAGAAATAATTTCAAGATTCAAAGAACTTTATTAATCCCAGGGGGAAATTGCTTTGCCATTTTACAATTGCTCTCAAGAAAGAAAGAAAGAAAGAAAGAAAGAAGAAAATAAAGTAAAATAACGAATAAGGAAAGTTTGATTCATGTACATACAAATGTAAGTATATACAAAACTATTAGCAATGTTTTCCACACGACGTTACACTTGTCTTCTCTTATACATAGCCTTGTACATTTATACATACACTTGTATATTCACCCTTTTCCATTTCTTTGATGCATTTCTCTTTCTCTTACATTGCTTATTGTTATGTTTTAATTTATTTCTCTTCATAATACCCTTTTTAAATGTCTTTCCAGGGTAAAAAGAAAAAAAGGAAGTGAGTGAACTGTACGAGTCCATAATTCTGTTGATCAGGGAATGTTTGGTCATGCTGTTAGCATGCTATTATATCTAGTGATGTTTGCTGCTTCGCTATAACAAAATGAAATGCACCATTAAGCATGAGTTATGTACCATTAGTGAACAAGGGAGCCCATCGGAGCCGTGACTGTTAAAAATTTAACGTGAATTTATTGGAATACTTGCAAATGCAGATACAACACACTGCAAAGGATGCAGCTTCTCCACCCGCAACATTTTTTGAATAGTCTGAGGCTCTGCTCTTCTGAAAGTACATGCATATTAATAGAAAAACACTCTCATGACTATCACTTTGAGTGCATGTGCCTACATAGTGTATAAGTCTACATCTGTGTTTGATATTTTTCCAGTTCATTACATGATGAGGTGATTGATGACCAAAGTAAGGTGTTGATCTGTTATGATATTATTTCAAGTTTTAAGCATCGAGCATCATTTACTTACCTGTAAAATTCGATCATTTGTAGGTGTTTGTAGCACTGAGTACTAACACTTATTCCAACCCCTTGGATTTATTTGTGACTCTTTCTGTCGTCTTTTACTTGCCTTCATAATATAATGAAACTTTGTATTGATGTTTGCTGCTTTATCAGCTATATACTTGAATTGCATTTTGTCTCCTCTATGACTTGTTTTGGATAAAAGCTTCTACCAAATGAACAAGTGTAAATGTATTAGCTATTATATAACTATTGACTGTGATCTTTTTCAGATTGTTTTTCAGTTGCATTGCCTGAAATAAATTATGCCTCGGATTAAATTTAGATAGTTGCGCATTGATTGCTGCTTTGTCTAGAGAGAGAAAAAACCACAGCTGAGTCTCAGAGACAAACAAATGGTGAAGAAATGGGTTAGATTAGTACAGATAATCTATATAAGTATAGATCAATGGGTTACTGCTGGTAGGCACTTTATGGTATGTTCTGTTGGAACAGGAGACACTTAAAAAAGGTTCATAGAAAAATTATTAGATGTTTATCTTTGTATTCTCAGCTGAATCCCAATGTTTGATATTTTCTGAAAATAGTATTAATTCTTAAAAAAATTAATTAATTACTTAATTAATTTTTGCATACAAAATAATGTCTTTGATAGGTGGGGGCACTGCAAGCAGGACGATGCTTATGAGAAACAGACTTGCTGGATCATTTAGATGGATCACATGCCAGAATGATGATTTTCCATAATATTAGCTTGATATCTATCTTGCTATCTAATGCTATACTGGACTGTTGTTCAAGCTAACACTTCAAAAAACAGTGGGTTTGGAAACTATACAGACCCCTCAGAAATACTACATCAGTCGGTTAAAGGAAAACAATTATCTGGTTTGATGAAACAAGAAATTAACCCTTTGGGCTGAACTGCAAGTGCTACATCTAGCAAAACCAGATACTGCTTATCGGCTGGCTAATACAATCCCTACAGTAAAACATGTTGGTGCCAGCTTCATGCTATGGGAGTAATTCTTGGTAGTGGGGACAGGGAGACTGATCAAAACTGATGGAAGGATGAATGCAGCCAAATATAGAGATGTTCTGTAAGCTTGAGGCTTGTAGCCAAGACAGTGCTGGAGTTACTTTGGTACAAGTCTCTGAATGTATTTAGTGGTCCAGCCAAATCCCAGTTGATCTCTGTAGAGCATCTGTGGAGAGACCTGAAGATGGAAGTTCACAGATGCTCCCTATCCAATCTGATTGAGCTTGAGAAGATCTACTAGAAAGAATGGGAGAAATCACCTAAATCCAGGTGTGCAAAGCTTGTAGAGGCTAACTAAGAAAACACAAAGCTGTAATTTCTGCCAAAGGTAGCTTCTACAAGTATTGAATAAAGGGTCTGAATACTTATCTAAATGAGAGTTTTTGATATTTAATAAATTTGCCCCATTTTTAGCTGCCCCCTTTTGGGGTCACCACAGAGGATCACCCATCCACATATTTTAATTCTGGCACAAGTTTTATGCCAGATGCCCTTCCTGACAAAACCCACCCCATTTTCTAGGCTTGGGACTGGTACTGAGAGTGCACTGGCTCATGCAACCCTCCCTGACCATGAATCAAACCCAGGTTGTGGTGGTGGGAGCACCACATGCTAGCCACTAGTCTGCTTTATTACTGCTCCATTAGTAGCTCAATGGCAAGAAAAGTAAATGTAATCCATTCTAAAATAAACTCCATAACTCAATAAAAGTTTATCGCTGTAAATCAGAGTTTCAGGCTACCAGTCTGAAAGCATTCTACTGATTTTCTTTTTCCACACCTCAAGGTCCATTACCTTTTTTTTTTTTTTATAAATCATGGGTGAAAATTTCCGTTTATGCAACTTGCTGTTATTTTGATTCACTGAAGAAAGTGACAGGGCTGTAAATTTTGTGCAGCAATATCATTAAAAAGACAAAGGATAAACAGGAAAAAGGGACTGGATGGAAAGGCATGGGCACTGTGTGTTTATCGACTGTGTTACTATGTTTGTATTATTAGGTGAACTAATGTGAGGAGGTCTGTGTGTGACTTATCGCACCGAATAAATGGAGGCCGGTTTCACACAGAGCTGTAGAGCAGACGAAAGTGAATGGCAGGCAGCTTGTTACTGTGCACTGGTGGTCAATAACATAGCCACCATAACTCCGGAGTGGTTCATATTGCCACAGGCTTCGAGCAGCAACTGGACTTTGCTTACTGAGAGAGAAAAACCTCCTCAAATGAATACTGAATAATGGTATATAGAGTGCATATTATCTATTTTATTGTATAATTCTTTTCATATGACCCAAGCAATATTAACATGATGACCACTGTCTTTTGAATTAAACGTTCTGATATTATTCAGTGACACACAACAGCTCAAAATTCTGGTCACTGAGTTCAAAGACCATGGCTTGCCATGTCTATGCCATTTCTATTGAATTTATTTATAAAAAATGTTGTATGCCCTAGGTGCTGATTGTCATATACACTGTGGCCCAGTCTAGTCTGCATTTTAATGTCTTGTATGTAAAGCTGTGGCCACTTTGTTGTTTATCACTAATATCATTTACGAACATATGATTTCTAATGTACCAAAGAATTCTCTGAGCAACTTTATTTCATTTTCAATTCCAGTATTTTGATAGCATGTATCGTCTTTTCTCACACTAATCTTTGGTGTGCAACATGGCAGGATGTGAGGCATTAATCACCTCTTCCATCTCATGGCAAACCATTTTCCAATGATAACTAGCTGTGCTGAACTGTAACTGGATGTCCTGGCTGGTAGTATTGTTAAATCCATTATTATGGACGCTCCTAGCTTATTAAATGATTTATTCTTTTCAGAATTCACATAAATACATTTGTCTTGACATGACTAGTTTGTGATTATTATTATTATTATTATTATTATTATTATTATTATTATTATTATTATTATTATTATTATTGTGTGACCATAAGCTAGAAATCAGCACTGATATGATCATACCTTGAATAAAGCCTAATTTATGTGCATTTCTGTTGGCTCTTACTACAAATATGGGGTGTGGTTTATCAATTTGTAATGATGCAACTGCCATACTTTTAATTTTACTCCTAGAATTAACTAGTACTCCTTGCTAAGAGTTCCTCTGAGAGCTTTTATAACACATTTATACTCCCAGCTTTTTACTAACAGTAATTCTCAAAAGTCAATATTGGCCCCGATACCAATAATCAGTATCGTGTTGTCTAAAAGGTTAAAAAAAACAAAACAAGATTAGAGTTTTAGATAACAAATCTGTTCACAAAAAAAAAGAAGAAAAAAACCCATTAATTATCAGTAATTGTCTATTACAGTAATTGTTCAGTACAAGATGAAAATATTTATTCTGCTAAGTGCAGACCTTGAAGTGCTTGAGTTAATTTACAGTGAAAATCATCTCAGCAAATAAAAGTCTGGCTGTCTCCCGGGAGTAGGGGAGTATAAATGTACACTGTGAAAAGTTTTATACTTCAATGCCATTTCCATATAGAACACTGATTACTACTGATTACTACTGTATAAAGGAATAACAGTCGTTTCCTCCTGACCATGATCTCGACCTGACGTGGGTAGTGTTAAAAAAAAAACCTGTTACATCATGTTCATCTTCTGGCCATTCTAGGCAACCCAGGTGATCTGGTGGTCAGGAGATTTGTCTAGTTCAATACCTGCTGTCGGGACTGTCCACAGTGCAGCCACTCAACCTGATAAGAGACTACACACAGAACCTGGTGCTGCATTGGCACTAAGGCAGCTTGCACACACCTTGGGACCATCCTGAGTGCTACAGCTCTGCTGATGTGAAAGCCAAGGAACTCTTGTGCTCTACACTGGAATATGGAAATATGCATCAAACATGCACATGTCACAAACCAAGGCTACATATAACACTGTTAAATCTGATTATTCCTGCAGACACAGATGAAATCTGAAAAAGATTTATATTTATTGATAATGTAGTCCTGATTTATGTATATAGTGTTCAATATTTGTTATTGCCCCATTATCCTGAATGAACAGATAATCTGTTCTAAATGGGTACAAATACAAATATCAGTAGGAGGCACAGTGTTTTATTTATTTATTTATTTATTTATTTATTGGAAAGCTTTTCAGAAAGGTTCACAGGAATTCTGGTTTATATGGTTGACTGGAGGTGTGTATCAGGAGTGCATACGGGTGTGAGAGAGCGGTCTCAGAAGACAAAAAAAGCCTTCATTTATTCATCCTTAGTAACTGCCTGGTCAGGGTTGTGGTTGTGCTATTTTTATTTGGGGAAATAAAATGAAATAGAACTAAAATTGTTATAAAATACCGTGCGTATGTAGAAACAAAATAAATAATTGCACAAGGGGTCCCTCACACGTAGTTGAGACCAATTATGAACCTGAGTGATGTAGCTGTGGTTGAGGAACTGTCAGAGCCAGAAGTCACAGACCATGCTGACAGTGAAGGCATTTCTACCACTGGGTTATTTTCCCCAGTGTTTCCGTGGGCATAGTGAATACAGATACAGTATAAATATTTGGAACACTAAACAGATACAGATAGAGAAATTGTGTTAGAAAATCAAATATAGTCTGCCGGCCAAAGAAACTTAGTAACAGATCTACATTATAGTCTTAGTTAATGCTCATTTGTCAACGTTCATTCTCTTTACTGCAAATGCATTAAGGGCATGCTCTGTAGAGATCATTTTAATTCCACTTTCTTCTGCATGTCTCTTGCCACTCTTCATCTCTCCCCTTCCATTCCTTCATCTCTCCCCTTCCATTCCTTCCGGGGAAGCCGTGCACTGCACAGTTTTGCAGTCTAACATATGAGGATGAGAGTGTTTACTGCAAATAGGAGTCACAAAAGTGTATCGTATTTCCATTATCTCCATTTAATTCAGTGCAAGTGTTCCAGTGTTTAATGAGTGTCCAGATTCCTCTAGAAAAAATGTGATTGTGTGTGTAGCCACTGATGTACCATCTGTTGCATTTATTCTTCCAACCAGAAGGTCTTTCCACCCACTGCCTCCTTTAATAGTAAAAAAAAAAAAAGGAAATCACTCGGAGCAAGATCTGTTGAGAATGGCTGATGTGGCGCACTGAAACTGCATGTCCTTGATGGTTGCAACAGTGTGATGCGCAGTATGGAGCTGTGCAATTCTTGTGCTGCAACATGACACCAGTACACAGAAGTCCAGGTGGTTTTGACCTGATTGCAGGTTGTAGTTGATTACTGAGAGGCACATTTAAGGTTTTCATTTGAATCACCCTCGTAATTGACTTGGCTCGTGAACGGTTGATGATTGCCGGATGAATGCAGGTGCACAATGTCTACAGATGTAGAGTGAGAACCACTGCTGCAGTAAATTAATGCAGAAAACAAAACATGTTCATCTCTGATTGAAAATAAAGCGTGATCATTGTTGCTTTGACTGAAGCCACCAAGCTTTGATCCACCTCATATTTTTAACCTTTTGTATTTGACTCGTCAGATTGGTTTCTGTCTGAACGCTTGTGCAAACTTCATCAGCAGTAGTCTGAGCTGGACATTTAATTAATAACAATGAAGTATACAGTTACTACGGTTCTGATTTCACATATGGGCATACAGTGTATACTGAAAGCATGAATTTAATCAAGCAATGTGCTTCATTACTGCCCAGAACAGCAAACTCACCGGCATAGTAAATTCTCTTCTAATTTATTAATGTTTTTTTCCAGGTCTCCTCTTAATCAACACATTGATTTCTATTCCAGTGGTTGTTCCTACTCATGAGAGATCATCATGGTATATCATCAGCAGTGACATAGCAAGATAGAGTATAATCGTGTTTTAAAAAAGTTACACAAACAGTGTATCCACTCTATAATGACTATGTTTTAGACGTCATTTCACAACTGGGTTGTGTAAGTAGCTGGGTTGTTAGGTTTATACATTTCTCATAGACAGGTATCTTATACATATTTGCTATCATCTTTGAATTGCTTTGGAGCAATGTTATTTGAATTCATCGAGAAATATGAGAAAAAGACAAGTATATTTCTATACTATAATTCTCAGGGGCACAACAATGTGACTTCAATTTAAGAAATGACATTTAAGTCACACTGTTTTTTTTATAACATTAGCCTCGTTCTCAGATGCTCCGTGAGCCATGAACGGAGTTTTACACTTCTCTGGTCACAGACTTTCACAATCTTGAAAGTAGCAGTCTGATTGGTTAGGTACACTGCTGTGTATACACACGTACTGTGTGCACCAGATTCTTACACAATGACACAACAAGCATTTAGGAACAACAGAGGATGGAAAAAAGTTCATAGTATCATGACGTTTTTACAGAGTTTTGTTTGAAGAACTTAGAGGTGATTTAGAGGTTGAATTTGTAATATTGTGTAGCGGATAAAGGTTTGGGGAAGAAGCAAGTTGCTTTGTTGCAAAAGGTATTATCAAAGACACCTCCCATCCCCACCATCGACTGTTTGTACTTCTCCCATCAGGAAAACACTACAGAAGTCTTCATTGTCACACAAAAAGACTCATGAACAGCTTTATCCCTTCAGCTGAACTAATGCTGAACTCAGCTTCTAAGCATTAACTGCCAGTCTCCACCTAATAAATAAACAGTAGCATTATTTGCAAATACTTACATTTTTACTGCAATTATCTGTCATTACTACAGTGATTTATATCAGACTCTTATTTGCACATTATTGCAGCTTACTGCAGAATGGAGACTGTCTTATATTATGTGCAGAAACAGAAGGAACTGAGATACAATGATAAAAAATATTCATATCAGTAACTGTGAATTTCATTTTACATACCGCAGATGAATGAAAGTTGACAAATTTCTGCCCGTGTTTTTTACGTGAAGCAGTAGTGCATAAATAAGGTAATTCCTAGCTGAGTAGATGATGTGTGTTTGGATTGGCCTGATTCTACTGATCACATATCCATCCTTGGACTTACCACATTTTCTGTCTCTACTGTAACCAGAAAATGTGAACACATATTTTAGTTTCACTTTTTCCACTGGAATTCTGGCAGTAATAAGTGGCTAACTGTGTTAGTCATGTGTTCTGGTTATGTGTGGAATTATAATTGGCCCTGCACCAAGTTCCAACATGAAAAGAAAAATGCAGAGGAACCAAAAACGAAGGTCAAGTGGAAGTTTCACTCATGCTTTTGTGGACTGAGACAGTGTTGAGTGCTCTCTATTCAATTCTGACCAGAAATGAACACTTTTTTTTTTTTTTTTTTTTTTAAATCTGTCACAAGTTTAATAGTCCACAGATCCCTGCTTTTTCTTGTGCTGACAGGAATGGACACATAAATTAATGGTGAAAATTGGTCAAAACACAGGTAGGCAGTATCAGATAAGGATAATCTATTCTTATTAAAGAAAAGGCAGGAATAAATCGAAGACCAGAAACCAAGATACAGGAACAATGCTTAGAAACAATGAATCAGGGTTCACAATTAAATAAAAACCCATGATGGTAAAAAAAAAAAAAAAAATGGCCAAACTAATCAAAGAATATATCTTGTGAAAGTCAAAAAGAAGTCATTCTTCTCTTTTTCCTAGTTGTTAAACCTCTTTGTCTTCTGGACAACTATGAATAAAAAAAACGGATAGCTCAGACATGAAATCTGCTTGCCCCGGGTGCCAGTGCTAATGATTTGTCAACCCCTGGGGAATTACTGACAGATCTGGTGGTATAATGCACCATTGTCCTTCTGACTTTGCTTATAAAGCAGGTGGGTATCTGTGCACTTCTTTGTCTGCATGTGCTCGGTATTTAAAGTATTGACACCCCACCCATGGTCCTAGTCAGTAGGGGGAAGTCTTATTGAAAACACAATACACTTAACCAAATCTGCCTGAACTCTTAACCCCATGTCTGAGTCACAGTGCTCTATTTCTGTTCTCCTCTGCCTGCCTGAGATATATTAATCTCTCTGGAGAAAACTAGTGTTATCACCACCATAACAGAACAGCATCCAAATCAGAGCTGTATTATTACTTGCTTAAGCTCCACAATGTCCAGCTTAGCTGTTATTCTTTTGGCCCTAGCTAAATTTCTCTCTCATTAAAACATCAGAAATATATGAGGTTTATTGACTGAGCATTATCGGAATAGTTTTTTTCTGTATAAGATTGCAAACAGTGCCCTCTGCGCTGAACAGCGGGTCAACCAGACCTGCAGATCCAACTCAAAGGTTGAAGATAGAAGATCACCCTGTGTTGCACATGATGGATGTGACCTGCTTTCTGTGCTGCAGTATGCAGCAAAGGACAATCCATAAATCATTCTGCGGCACAAGCTGAAACTCATGGCCACTGAAACCCTTTTAAAAAAAATCACACAAATAAATGAACGTGTATATGTATGTGGCCTGTAGGAGGCACTGTTGCTCCTGTGTCCTGTGCCCTGCTAAACAATCCAGCTGCAATCCTGCCTGTCGACTGATTGCTGCAGCTAATGTTATTGTTTCCTTGAAGCAGGAGAGCAAACATCGATCTGGTTCAGCAACGCAGGAGAATCCATCATCACTGAATACAGATGTAGCGGAGGCACACCAATTTGTTACCTGCTTGAACCTGTGCCATTCAATTCCATCCAAGATCACTTTCTCACTGAAAGTCTTCTGCAGTAATAAAGCGCAGTGTTTGGAAATGAGTAGAGATACTTTCCTTGAAGCTTGTGCTCATAGAGGATGTGAAGTGGCTGAAATTTCTGTGTGTTTGTGTGTGTGTATGTGTGTGCGCGTTTGCACGCTTGCGGTCCTGCTGCTTGTCCTTTCCCTGTGACCCTCTGGTACTGGAGCAGCCATGCCAGCACACATTATGGCAGCCATTCATCTCCATCTCACCTCAGTGCATCAGCACAGACTTCAGTGTGTGTGTGTGTGTGTGTGTGTGTGCCAGTGAGCTTTAAGGAAAGATGTGTTATTGTCAGTTTATGCCAGGGAGCATTATGTGCTCAGCTTTATGTGTGTTTCTAAAATGATTCTGTAAATAATTAGACAAAACAAACAGAATATCACTCACGCTGCTGCATAGGGATGGCAAAAAAAAAAAAAAAAAATCATGACTTTCTCTAGAACATTTCTGCACAGATGCACAAAATGCCATAATCTGACTTTTACACATTTAATACACTAAGATGTACATAATAATGCTGCACATATATAGTACTATCTTTACTTCAATAGTCTGCTGAATACTGTCCTGAATATTCGATAATAAGAATATTGACTTTAACGATTAAATTAAAAAAAAAAAACTGCTTAAAACTTATAGTTAATCAACTTATCTTGTTTAAAACAGATTAAAAGTCTCTGCTTTCATTCTTCTTTAAGGACTAACATCTGTCTACCTACGTTCATACTGCAGAACCTTCTACAATTTGAAATAAGCAGAGAAACGCAGTAGGAACGAAAATGAAAAGGCCAAATGCTTACTTCAATGAAAAAATGACACAGTACGACAATACTATTATAGATGACACACAAATGACAAACAGATTTTTTTTTTAATTCACGCTTTTTCCACGTTATTAAAGAATATTTGTAACTTGCATTCCTATGGTGGGACTACCTTGCATGTTTATGTTAGTTCAACTAGTAGGTCTGTGAGTCGCAATTCACCTTACAAAGCTAACATGCGCACTCTGGCACTCGGTCTGGCACTCGGTCTGGCACTCGGTCTGGCATGCTTCCTCTTCAGGTGAACACCCATGCATGCTGAGCTGTTGTGCCAGACTAATTCACATTTGCATAAACTACACTTGCCGGATGTCGCAGTTTCCCCAAACTTTCATGTGAATTTGATGACTGTCAAACCAACAAAATGAGTTGGAATTTCCAGTTGGATGCAGTTAGGAGAATAATTTGAATACTGCAAAAGGTTTTATTGGTACCACATTACGTTAAAAAGGTGGAACACACTGTCCGCCACTGGAGATTTAATTTAAAAGTGCCAGTATTTTTATTTTTCAAATTCATTTAGATGCGTTTGTTGCATTTAAAAAAAAAATATTTAAAAAAAGAAAGAAACTCAAAAGATTGTTTTTGTTCAATAATTACAAAGATTAAAGTATTAAAGGAACACAAGGGAAAATTAAAGAAAAGGAAAATTTGGTTTTAAAGGAAAACTCCACCCTGAACGACATATTAAGCTTTATAATTAATAATGTATTCATACTGTGCCAATATTTATTTTTTTAATGAAATTGAGTTGTTTTACTTTGCTAGGATCCAAAGCTTCAACTTTCGTTGTACTTGTCCATCCAGCACTGGCTGCTTAACTGGGTGATCTGGTAAGTTTAGACTGACTCATATCTGAAACTTCTGTACACAGTCACACCGTCTACATTCTGCTTCTGCTTGTCTCTTGTATTCTCACGCACAGACGTGCACAAAATGTGATGTTCAGATTAGTTTTCCAGATGGTGTGAGTGAAACACTCTCAATAGTGAGCATGTTGAATGATATGGGGATGAGTATGGGACAATAGCAGAGATGATGGGCTCTTTTTGTTTCCTGCTGTAACAGTGAACAGAACAAGGGCTCTTGTGAGGACAATCTGCCTTTTTTTTTGCCTTTCCAGCGCTCCATTCTCACTTCCTGATTGATTTCATGTAATTGTTAGGGACAGTTTTTACACTGACTTGTTAATAGCAGCTCAGCCCCCTGAAGGGTCAATTACACAGCTGTGTGGGCTGGCATCAGAATTACTATATGAAAAAATATTATATGAAAATGACTCATTCCCTAGTGTACTCTCTCTCTCTCTCTCTCTCTCTCTCTGTGAGTGTGTGTATTTACCAAGAAAACTGGGTCACAATCTGTTAGAGAATGGGTTATTACAAAATAGTCTGTGTTTTCATAATTTAACAGAATGTTATTTCTAGTGCTCTTCGCAGCCATTGTGCAGAGTTGAATGTCAAAGCCAACACACTGGACTGTATGTATAGAGTAGATTCCATTAAATGATTCCTATATGAGGCTGCCTTCACGTTTTAATGACCATCTTGACAATTTGTTGTCTAAAACTTTCAAATGTTTTAACCAGACATGATCTGTAGTGTTAGGTAGTGTTATCTTTATATAAAAGTGGTCTTTATATGCGTTAATCCTAAAAAAATACAACAAAATCCATTTATTTCAAGACTTATTCGCTGTGCACACACTGGGCATCATTTATCAAGCTGGATACGAATTTATTCGTAAATCTTTTGTACTTCTGTTTACACAAGAAAATTGGTATTTATTTAAATCTTGTAATTTTGGAAAAAAAAAACGTTTGTGTCCTACTCATATTCCTGAGTGTGTGTAAACTTAAGAAGACTAACTAATGTAAACGTCAACTGATCGGCTTCAGATTATATAATTTGCGAAGGCGTTACTGCATTTTAATATACAGATTACGCAGTCAAGTTTAATTCTCTTAATTTTAATTACACACACATTTCATATTTTTTAGACCTGTCATTTCAAAGTAACAGCATTAAAGAAATAAAAAAAGCAAACCAACCCAAATGTAGTTTAAGACAAAAAGACTATAATGCTGCTATATAAAAGGAGGGCGGGCGGTTCTGTGTATATGATAGCTGTAAGTCTAGGTGCTGAAAATGGCAGAATTGACAAGATCTTGACCCATGCTTGAATTTCTTGCTACTGGCACGTTTCAAAGAGAGATAAGTGACCAATTTTGTATGCCTCAAGCTACAATGAGCTGTATACCCCCTAGTGTGCGTACCAACATCAAGTGTGTTCGCGAATACATCAGAACAAACTCCTCCTCCAGCCCTAAATGAAGACCCTAGTGAGGACGCTATTAGGCTACCGCACATCAGTGCCTCATTATGCATCTGTAAAGAAAAGGTTTCTGCCATAAATGGGAGAAATTCTGTCATCTCTTTAACTTACAGAGCAAACTGTACTATCACCTTCTCATATTTCACATTCACTGCTTTTCCAAGACAGCATCAGTGAGGACACTTGGTTTCTCTTTATATTTTGGATTTTTCAGGCGCTGTGACTCCACTGTTTACGCTGCTAAATAATATGTGTTTTATTCCTATAGACGTGAGTCAGAAGTACTCCCAATTCTGCCTGAGTAGTCACTTTGTGCTTTTCTCTCTGTGAGCTTTGCCTCTTCTGGAACTTAGTGGGCATCACTAAATGCAAATCAGCTATGCAGTGGCGAGTGCCATTTATCAGCATATGCATATGAATACGTAGAAAATCGTAGGAAGCGTTTCTGAAACTGTTCTGAATCTGGCAGAATGTTTTTTTTGTTTGGTTGGGCTTATGCAAACCTTTACACACAACTTTACTAAAAGATTGATAAATGAGGCCCATTGTTTCCATTTAAATGGCTTGTAACATTGTAAGGAATATTTTGTCACCCAAAGGTTACCGTACACTTTTTTTTTTTTTGAGAATATTGTGGTTTCTTCAGTACTTTTATAACATTGTCCAGCTTTATTATTATCCACCTAACAGTTGTTTCATTTCTTCTCCTTTCTCTTGTTAAATTAATACATTTTGTATAGTTGAAACTCCAAGTGCCCAAATGTGACACTGCCATTTTTATGTTTAACAAGCCAAACTCTTATGATGCATGCCATGTGTGTGGAATGTTGTTGTTTATTATGGGTAATCCAAGAATCATAATGATAGTCCTCAGCATGGGTCAGATCACAAGTAGGCAATGTCAAAAGGGGATATTCCATAACACAAAATGCAAGCAGAAAATGGGTCAAAAACAGGAAATACAAAACCAAAGGTAACTCTGTCAGAACTGCACAGTACAAAGGCACAATACAATAAATGAGACTTTGCAAAGAAACAAAGACATAAGTAGGTATGGTGTATGTAGGAAAACTAATCAAACTGCAAAACCGGTGAACACAAGTGGATTAATAAGCCAGTGAAGAAACAGGGGGAAGAGACAGGACCAAAACACAAACCACCACCAACATGGGAACTGTGGTGTGAAGTTGTGTCTGTGACAGGAAAATATCTTCAAAATGTTGTAATCTGATTCATCTGTCATACAGTTTACCCATGCCAGAGATAACTTTTTCTAAAGACCAACCTTAGACCTGGTGTCAGTGTTAATGCACACACTCAAGCAAAAAACACACACACACACTGTGCTGTACTGACAGACATACCTAATTAACTGAAAACTCAGTGTATGAACTATTGAAGAGTGTGACGTTTCTTTCATAGTTCCTGTTGGTCTCTGTTTCTCTGAAGACTAGTTTAAGAGACTGTTGGCAATAGACAGAAAATTGGTTCCATTTATTTCAGTGGCAAGCACAAGTGGTTATCATGTGCACTGACAGTAAACAACGCTTTTTTTTGCCACCTCCACTGTAGCAGATTTTTCTATTCTATGTGCGAATGTGTGCAGATTGGCCACTTCAGAAAGTCTAGAGTAGTGCTGTTTGCCTGTCCAGTGCATTTATTACAGCAGATTGCTCTATTCAGCATGACAATATTGTGCATTTCTGCAGCCTCTCAGTAGTTGACAACAGCTCTATTATAAGAGAGATTTTATTTTGTAGCTGTTTGTGTGTCTGTCTGTCTGTGTGTGTGTGTGTGTGTGTGTCTTGTGTGTGTCCATGAGAGGCATTGTAGCACAGGTAGCCTTTCTGGTCAGGCCTTAGAGTAAGAAGCACAGAGCTGTAGTTCAAAAGAATCTTTTAAACGTTCAAAAGTACTTCTTAACTTCATGCTTATGTGCGCAGGAGGTGAACCAATGTAAATTTAGGACATACAGTACATTTACTCAATTACGTTTACGTAAGTAACTTTTTGAAAGAGTCGTTCTTGTAAGAGTAGTTTTAACATGAGTTTCGTTTTACTTGAGTAAACATGTAAAGATGAAGATGTGCTTGTTATTTTGTTCGGTTATTTCCTGAGTCTACAATTTCATGTTTTGTTTTTAATTTGGTCGATGTGCTGCTTTTGTTGTTTACTAGATTTTTTTTTTTAATCAAACCCTCATATCAAGGTTACCATGAGGTCACTTCTAATATTACTTAGGTGTTTCACATATCAAACAGTTTCTCATTAAGGTCTACAGTACATGACATTGTAGCACTTCAGAGGGGAAATCGGTGACTCAGAGGAGACAGAAAATATAGCGAAATACAGTAGAGTGCAAAAGTTTGCACTACCTAATGACAATATGAAAAAAGACAAAGAAATGTAATGTAGAGCATCAAGATTGCATTCCCTTTATATTGTCCATCCAACAGCTTTGTGTGACTGCTACATTCCCCCAAAAAACATATGCACTGGTCTGCGATATCACCACTCTGCTAACATTAGACAAGCCATCTAGCTAGCAAGTAGAGAATCCTGTGCATGTTAGATGAGAGATGTAGCTTCTGTGTCAAGTAATGCAGGTTTTCTCAGTTGATCTAACAAATTTACAAAACTGAGTTTAATGCTCTCAAAAAAAGTTAACACACACATCTGTTCTGCTAATATTTTTTTGCAAAACACAATGCACATTTTCAATAATTTCACACATATTACAAATTACATACACTTTGTTCCTCAAAGGAGGTGACTACTTTTTATTTTACTTGGCTAATTGTAACTGAAGAAGGTTTTTGGATACTCTGATCTGGTCATTTGTGCTGCTTTTGTGTAATTGTGCTTTGACATTGTGTTTGATAAGAGTTTAGCTTGTTGTATAAATCAAAATAAGACTATAATGATGTGTTTCTTCCCCCACATTATATGATCTCACCATGACTGTCCATTAGAAGGCCAAGAATTCCAAGACAGGAGCTGTGCCAACCCTTTTTTGCTTTCATTAAGCAACAGGAACTCTTAAAGAGATTGATCACGTGGAGATCCCAGGGGAAAAGTATACCAGGAATAGAGCATTAGTGCTTTTTATTGATGAAAATTATAGTTAGTGGCTCATGCAGAGAGGCCCAAGAGGGGGCTTGAGCCTATGCTTTCAGACAGTACATGTACCCTCCTGGTCAGTGGGTATAATAATTGTAGTTTACATGGCCTCTGGGTGGCTCACAGACCATAGATCCATGCCTGACCTTGCACCAGGCTGTGCAGCTTCTCTGAGGGACATTTGACTCAGCCTGATGCTAGATTGGTTTTCAGGAGCTTCATTGCTCTTATGTGTCCTTTATGGATATTTCATCTCATTCAACGTTGACCTGTATATCACTGATGCAAGCATTTTGACAGGGGATGTCCTGAGCCTATACTTGTTCAAAATGCTACTTCCTCACACAATCCACCGACGTATTTTATACTGGTTTAACATGTTGTGATGACTGAGAGCAGAAACTGAAAACTCCAGAGAACTGGAGTCATAATCACTGAGAATTTCATCTACGGCAGACTTGCTAATTTGTTCCTTGCACGCGCTTAAATTTCCATTTGCATGCTGAAAATTTAATATTGATTAATGGCACCCTTTTAGATAACAATAAGGAACTGTTCAAATCAACAGAGCACAACAAATGTCAACTACAGTGCCTTGCATAAGTATTCACCCCCTTGAAACTTTCCACATTTTATAGTGTTACAACCTGGAACTGAAATGGATTTAGTTGAGAAGTTACCATTTGATTTGCACAATGTTTCTAACAATGCAAAATAATTTTCTATTGTGGCACAAAGATTAATTAAACAAAAAAGCAAACACTTGGTGGTTGCATAAGTATTCACCCCCCAGGGCAATACTTGGTAGACCCACCTATGGCTGAAATTACAGGTACAAGTGTAATTTCAGGGATATATATGTGCATCTAAAAGGCACCATCCAGCAAATTAGAGAAACTCTTGAAGGTGAATGCCTTTACTACAGATTGCTAGCCAATTGTTAACCTATAATACTGCACACAAGGCTTTTTTGTAACTGTCCTTGTACTGAGAATGGAAAGGGATGCAACCGAATATGAATACATTATTCAGAATTAACAGATAATGTATTCAAAACAGTGAGAGGTTTTTACTTTTATGTGAGTGAGCGGTCAGATATGAAGCTCATGGGACAAAGAAAAACCACATACATTAACATGAACAGTGCATTTCCAGTGTTGCATTTCCAGCATTCATTCATTCATCCTTAGCAACTGCCTGGTCAGGGTTATGGTTATTTAAATTAGGCAACTAGTTTGTTTATATATATTTGAAAAAGAACTAACAAAATTTGCTAGAAAATATTGCGAGCAGGTACAAACAATAAATAACGTATAAATGATAACGAGCTTAAACCTGAATACAGATAGAGATTCAAATATTTGGGGCACTAAAAAGATACAAATACAGATAGTGGCATTGCCAAATACATGGAATATACTGAACATGAAAATATAATTTATCAATTTATCAAAAGATATTTATTTATTTAGTAGATATTTACTGTTTATTTGGATAAATCTGTTTTGATGGCTGTGTAGCCGGATTATTCCAGTCAAACAGTAACAGTACAGCGCCTCTCACAACAATGTGATTGCCAGTTAAATGCTTGCTTTTGTATTTATGTATAAGAAAAGCATAAAAATCCAACAAAGTGACTGGGTCAAATAACTGAGTAATGGACTATAACAATGTATTATCATAATTAAATATTGAGATATCAATGCCCAAAGATTACCTGCCATTTTATTAACTCCAGACATCTTTAGTAAATGCTCATTAGTAAATGCTACTTATTGTACTACTCTTCTCTTTTAAAATAAGGTCCATAGATATTGTGATTTGTTCACGTTCTCTTATGTGAAGTCTGAAATTGTGGTATACTTTATCATTAACACCCCACTGTATTATGGATGCAATAACACAGATTTCTACACAACCACCTCCTCAGTAGGTGTGTGTGTGTGTGTGTGTGCTCTATCGGTGTATGGCATGCAAATCTCAAATATGGATGGAAATAAATATCGATGATAATAATATCACATAATAACAATAATCCAAAGGGAATGGAAAAGGGGGGCGGTGATTATACAATACAGATGGTTTTGTCTTGGTTAAAAAATATATATTTTGAGTCACCTTCCTCCTCATGCAGATGCAGCTTGCTCCCTCACTAGCTGTCAATAAGAATGTTCTTAATGAGCAGTCTGTAAGAAGTTAGGACGTGGTGGGCTGTCAGTCAAAGCTAAGATGATGTTTGATGATGGCAGGAGGATGGAAGAGGGGAAGCTTAAACGCCACAAATGACATCTGAAACGGAAATGTTCCGACTTCGGTTGTCACTAGGAGGCTGCATTTAATTGGTCTTTGCATGATGTTTCACCAGGGAGGTCGGTCCCTGAGGAGACAATCAAACTGGAGGAAGTGGTGCTTAGACATAGCTGAGTCACACACACACACACACACACACACACACACACACACACACACACACAGTTCCCCTTGTTCTCCTACACAGATTCATATACACACTATATAAAGCTTGAATGACAGATACAAATGAAAGTTATCTTTTACTTAAAAGCAACTTGATATCATTCAAAGTCTATATGTATTATAAAAAGAGTTCAGGTGCACTTATGCCACAGCACCTTTCCTCTGCTTTAATACGTCTCCCTTACAGAATTTTCACTTTACTTCTTCCTGAAACTGAAGTGACTTTTGAGACCTGGAATATAATAGTCTCAACTATAGTTCTGTCAATTTCAGTTACTCTTACTATGATTGTATAGATTTTGTAATAATTCGCATGACTCAAGTCGCATGAAAAGATATGACAGTCAAGGCTAGGGTTAGAGGTGGGGTTTTAGAGTTCATACTTTTTCTTATGGCTTGATTCAGATGAAATTGAAAGAAATCCAACCCCAGTCTGTAACGCTTTCTAAGAAGTCCATGAATTCTTTGTAAGTTGGGAATGATTTCTTGTTTTTCTTCATTTTTATAAACTCTAATAAAGTGTTATGAGTAATTCCTTCTACAATGTTCTAATGCTAGTGTCCCTATTCATTATAAAGCTATGTTCTCTAGTGCACAATCTTTACAACTAATAATGACCTGTGCATAATTATAAAGTAACTGTAATATTTATTAACAATTATAATTAAAAATTGTAAAGCTAAGTGATTATATTAAATTATTCCTCATTATAGGTAAGTTGTAAGACACTATTTATTTACATCTATTTTTGTAATATAATATGGAAACAGTTAAATGATTAACTATTAGTTTACAGATAGTGCAAAGTGCTGCTGCACAAATTTTTACTAGGATGAAAGATCACATTTCACTTGTTCGCAAACACTGCTGCCCTGTTTGTATGTGTGTGTGTGTGTGTTTTTAGAACTGACTTTATGATACTTTTACTGATTTTCAAATGCCTTTATGATCTTGCTCCACTGTACCTCAGTGTACTGAGAGCCATGTGACCTTGCACCAGGCTGTGCAGCTTCTCTGAGGGACATTTGACTCAGCCTGATGCTAGATTGGTTTTCAGGAGCTTCATTGCTCTTATGTGTCCTTTATGGATATTTCATCTCATTCAACGTTGACCTGTATATCACTGATGCAAGCATTTTGACAGGGGATGTCCTGAGCCTATACTTGTTCAAAATGCTACTTCCTCACACAATCCACCGACGTATTTTATACTGGTTTAACATGTTGTGATGACTGAGAGCAGAAACTGAAAACTCCAGAGAACTGGAGTCATAATCACTGAGAATTTCATCTACGGCAGACTTGCTAATTTGTTCCTTGCACGCGCTTAAATTTCCATTTGCATGCTGAAACTTTTACATTGATTAATGGCAACCTTTTAGATAACACTAAAGAACTGTTCAAATCAAAAGAACACAATAAATGTCAACTACAGTGCCTTGCATAAGTATTCACCCCTTTGAAACTTTCCACATTTTATAGTGTTACAACCTGGAACTGAAATGGAAATTAATTGAGAAGTTGCCATTTGATTTACAGAATGTTTCTAACAGTTAAAGATGGAAAATCATTTTCTATTGTGGCACAAAGATTAATTAAACAAAAAAGCAGACACTTGTTGGTTGCACAAGTATTCACCCCCAGGGCAATACTTGGTATCTTCCTTCACAGTCTTTCTTTATGTGAATTTGTACAATGTTCCTGTGAGATCAGGTTGTATCAATCACAGCTCAAATGAAGCGAAGGCAGTGAAGTACATCTCTGAGCAGTGTTTCTTTACTTATGACCTGGGAGATCAACAATTCACAATAATACCAGCAAAGCTCTCCAACAAACTTCAGTCACTTTTTGTAGTTATACAATTTTGAATATTAATGCTAACATACTTCTCTTTTGGTTATACAGGACAAAGAATCTTACTGATATTGGATAGTTTGAGAGAGAAAAATTATTTCCTGAGCAACAAAGGTGTTTGTTCCAAGAATTGTTTTTCATTTTGAGCATGAAGGACAACTTGTTCTTTCTTATCTAAGACCTTGAAAGTTCTTCCTCACACAGCATGACTAAAATACACAACTCATACTTTTCTACATTATAAATACTATAATTCAAGCCACAATGTTGACAAAGAGTAATAATCATTCTAAAAAGTTTGAAAGTATATAACGGCCACACATACACCTGCTCACTGAAAAGAATAATAATAATAAAAAAAACCCTACACATTTAACACAGAGAAAGTTACATTGATTTATACTTTAGTGTGTGCATAATAAACGATACATTTTCCACCAAACCACAAGGCCATATAGAGAATAAAAACTGACGGGCTCATATCAGTTTTGGCCTGTGTCTTCTGAGTGGCCCATTTCTGCCCTGGTCCCTACTTATTATTATCACCTCAGTGGTTTTGTGTGCATAAATCTCAAATAAAGAGGGAATTATAGTAATGTAATACACATTTAAAGGTTAATACGGGTGAGTGGCGGGTGTAGGGGTAACAGATATGACAGTCGATGTGACATTAGATGTCGCAGATGCGACAGTAGATGTAAAACATTATATTAGGATGGGGGAAGGTAATGAAAAAAGAAGGAAAAATATAAAGTGTAGTGATTGCAATAACAATTGAAATTAAAAATGTACAACCCCATCTTTCTTGTTCCAGTGTATAGTGTGTGTGCGTATGTAATTTAGTTGCATTTGTTTGTGAATATTATGCTATTGCTGTGTGGTATGGCTTTGGTTATGTGGTGTGGCTGTAAGGAATCTGTTGTTAGCTACTGTGAAGAGAATCACTCGTTTACGCAGGTGTTAGACTGGATTCCAAATGTTTTAGCAATTTGAATCATGCCTTAAAACGACTGATATTCTATTAAAAGCACGTAATTTACATTAATTTTATAATCCAATCTTTAAAAAAGAATAATACTTTATGGACATCATGAACTACTTTCTGGTGGGTCTGAAATTTCTTCTGGCTCACGCTCTGAGTGTAAGTGATATAAAAGGTCTCTTTCCCAAGCCTCTGCTATTGATTTTTTAATAACGAGGAACCTAAAACTGGAACGATGCTGTGAGCTCAGTGTGTCGCAGATGTATTAAAGTCTGCTGCTGCAGACTACAGCCTGCCATTTGTCTCATAAAAAAGCTTTGGTGTTTTTAAGCAAATATTTATGTCTTAACTAAGTGATGTGCCATTGATGACACAATGTAAACCTAAGAGCTGCCAATACACTGTAAAGTACTTAATATGTTTGTACTAAAATAGTCTAGTGTTCAGATGATGCATAGATGAAAAAGACTAATTAATCACCAAAAATAGAAGCTCAGATAAAGGTCTGATGTGAATGAAAGGATATTCTTGCTCTTTCATTGTTTAATATTCATTCACAATTACATTTATATTGATATAGCAAATATTGTTATAAAAAAAAGGTTTGAGACATGTAGCCCAGGGACACAATGATAGACCAAGAGAATTGGAAACGGATATATTTAATAGAGCTCTTTTATTAACTTGGAAGAGCTTATTACCACTAAATTGCCCACATTAAATTACATTTGGGAAAAAAAAAAGTCTCGTTCAGCAGTAAAGAAATAATACACCAATTTGTCTATACAACATTATTTCAGTTTGTGTAAATCTTTGGTATGAATTGCATTAATGTCTTCTGGAGATCACCACACAGCATGTGGATTTAAGGTCAGGGATATGGGATGTATAAAGCCACTCAGAGTAAAATTTTACTAAGGGACATTACTCCTATGCTTAGGCCTATGAATGGGAGCAATCTACAAAATATTATTATAAATATTACAAAAGAATCACAGAGTACTACTCTTAAATAGAGTATAGTAATAATATTTAGGAATGCAACTGATATATCTCTAACCGTTAAGAGTATAGTGAAAGGTGGCAGGACTTAGATAGAAGGAAGTATTGCTATTGATGCGGATCCCCAGCAAAAAACATCACCAACAACACTACAAGAAACGGTGCAATAACGGCTGATTGAGGCACAACCTCGATCTTGTATGTTGTAATCTGGCTGCTCTGTTCATTTCATCTCAAGGGTAACATGACAAAATGTGATATGTGGCTTGTAAATGTGAATAAACCCACATTAAAGTTATTGCTGATTGCTCAGCATTTACTCACATGCCAGCCACATAATATACAGTATCACTGCTTTTACTGTGGTGATTCATCCATAGGGACACTATATACACTCACTGGCACTTTAATAGTAACACCTGTACACCTGCACATTCATGCAATTAACCAGTCATCCAATCAGGTGGCAGCAGCACAATGCATAAAATCATGCATATACAGGTCAAGAGCTTCAGTTAAAGTTCAGATCAAACATCAAAATGGGGGAAAACTGTGATCTCAGTGACTGTAGCATGGTTGTTGGTGTCAGTTGGGGTGGTTTGAATTCTTTGTGCCCAAAGTGCTTCGAGCTGACAG
Source organism: Pangasius sanitwongsei (assembly GCA_037576675.1). NCBI lineage: Eukaryota > Metazoa > Chordata > Actinopteri > Siluriformes > Pangasiidae > Pangasius > Pangasius sanitwongsei. The sequence continues at coordinate 11,503,737 of CM075024.1, forward strand.
GAAGGCTAAGGTAACTCATAACCACTCTTTACAACTGCGGTGAGCAGAAAAGCATCTCAGAAAACACAACACGTCGAACCTTATGTCAGATGGGCTACTACAGCAGAAGACCATGCTGGGTTCCACTTCTGTCTGCCAAGAACAGGAATCTGAAGCTTCCTGAAGGGCACAGGGAGGTGTGTCCGGTTGCATACCTGGAAAAGTTGTGATGAGACATGATGACATATCTTCTTTGTGTTTTTTCAAGGGTTTCAGAGTAAGATTGTTCCAAAAACATCTCAAGTGTAAACAATAAAATTTAAGTCCATAGAGATATTCTGACCTAGTGGTCAAAAATGGGAACTGCAACAAGCAGTAATAGGGGCCCATTTGGGCAGGAATCATGCTGCCCCATGCTTGCTCTATTAACATTTTCAGTGGAAGAGGTCCAGTGGGAAAGATAGTAACCAACCGTTTTGGCAGGTTTGTGGTTTTTACGCCAAATTGAGCTAGTTTAAAATTACTCCATGGCTGCCAATATCTTGCTATCAAGCAATATCTTTTATAGCAAATAATTGGAATTGAATCTAATAAATATCTGTCAAGAAAGCCAAAGTGTACGTGCATACAGTGCATCTATGATGTACAGAATCATTCCTATTGTAAGATATATTGCAAAGATTGGGGGAGGGAAATCAGGATTATGGAGTAGATAATGTCAATAAATTAGATTTGCGTATGCACCATGGTTACCTTGTATCCCATGCAAAGGCTGAGTAAAGAAGAAAAATGTGTGTCCCTTTTCCAATGCCAAAATGGTTGGGATAATTTCAGGTCTTTTGTGTGGTTCTTGAAATGTAGTTTTAAATTTTCCTAAAACCTGGCAACCATGGACAATGATATCAGCTCTTCTGTGTGCTCCTAGCTGACAACAGGAACACACCTTAAAAATAAATGTGGTGATCACAATAATGTTACATTAGTAATATTGTGATGTTTACAACAAATCCTGGGAATGTCTCTCTGTGAGCTCCTCAGAAATGGGACCATCAGACTAAGATGATGAACAGCGACCCACAACTAAGGAGAAAATCCAGAGATGAAAATTGAGATGGTTCAGGCACATGTGCAGGATGAACGCCAGCCGCATACCATACTGACTTCTCTGGAGGCAGCGACCCACACAGACTGCAGTGATCAGCAGCAGGAATGGACCAAACAAGTTGAAAATGACCTGAGGAATCAGACTCTCAACCCCAAAGAAGCCCGGCATGTCACCCTGATCACCACGCAAGTACTGTCCAAAATCCAGTGCCACCCACACCAACTGGCTCTGAGGTCATCCTCATTCAGATGCTAGCTAGAAACCAAAAAGAAGCATAGTAAAAGACTAAATCTCGAAAACCACCTCTTAGTAAATATGTAGAAGCTTTAGCTGGATGTACTTGGTTGGAGTGGCATTCAATCTGTTATCATTTTGTAAAGATAAGCTAGAATCCAGCATTGGGGTGATTGAGCTTTTTGTATAGTCTTGTTACTGTATACCTCTATCGGCTCTTACTGTGACTTGAAATTAATTGGCCCATTATATATTTGCTGCTCATCCAGGCCCTGAGGCAGCACTGCAGTCCTGTAACATTATCCTCCACATCCACCATGTTCACAGTTGGAAAAAAAGTACTATCAAATTGTTCCATTTGTGGTCTGGATCATCCTGTGACTACCTCCCATGAACACCTCTCTGGTTCAATATTTTCTTATGATTGACTTCTGAATGTAAAAAATGCAGGATATATCCTTAGGTTCCACTAGGGTTCTTTATTATGTCTGAGGATTTTGCCTTTGCACTGATCTTTGTAGGAAGCACACATCTAGGGGGAAAAGCTATGGCAAAGAATTTCTTCCATCTGTAAAGCACCTACCAAACTGTGGGTTTGTGGAGGCCTTTATAAATCCTTTTGTAACCATTTTGTATGCTTTTTGACAAATCCACATCCTGTGAAACCTCTTTTGAGCCACATTATGCTTGAATAGAGCCAAGGCTTTCTTTTTGCATTATGACCTGATCATAAAAATATAAAAGTTTGATTAGTCACCTAAGCTACCACAAACAATAATCAATTTCATATCAAATTCACAGGAACATTAAGGAGTGAAATCTAACTAAGAATGATTCCCTTGTAGGGATCAGTATAGTTTATTATATTTTATAAATTTATTAATGCATGGCATTATGTTCTTTAGCTCAAACTTTGCCATGGAATTTGATTCTGTAACAAACCCATGCTGATATGGACAGCTTGCTTGAATAGTGTCTTATGCACAGATTTGCAATCAAATCTGATTACAGACTACAAAGAAATGATATAAAGAAGTCCTGCCCAACTAGCTGTCATTCCATGCTTAATACTACTACTTCTACTACTACTACTAATAATAATCATCATCATCATCATCATCATCATCATCTTTATTTTAAATTTTTTAAAGCACAAATAACATTTATCGACTGGACTGGAATTAATCATATTTATATTACAAACTAGAATTAGAGATATCTCTCTAGGCTATCACAGTTGTCATTATTTTTTATTTAAAATTTTAAATTTATATTTAAATAAATTTATATTTAAACTTATAAATTTATACTTGATTTAATATTATCCTGAGATGACAGGATATAGCAAGCAAATGCTCTGCTTACCTCTACATTTAACCTAATCTATTTATGGAAATTTGATATTAGTGACACTTCATCAAAGAATGATGAGCTTCCAGTGAAAAACAAGTAATGACTTTGATCAAAAGCCTCATCCATGTCAGTGTCTCAAGTCTCATCACTTTACGGCATTTGACAAACAGGAGCTGAATTGCCACATTGTGTATGTGTCTTGTTAGATTTTATAGCTGGTATTTAGACCATTTGAAAACTGACGGTGTGAGGCTTACATCTGTTTCACTACGCCACATAACCAAATACTCGATCAAAGCACTGACACTCATGTAAATGCACAGTTAGCTAGCAAGCTAGTAATTAAACCAGTTTTAGACAGACTGATTTTTTTTTTTTGACAGCCAGCTCCAGTAACACGGAGCTTTGTTGCTATAGGCAGAAAAAACCCACATGGTAAATTATTTTTGTCATTTTTAGCTGTTTGAAAAGAATTCTGGAGTAGGTTCACCAGTTAAATTAGCTCTGGTTGTCTAAAAATCTTTGACCTAAAGTATATTGTGATATTAATATGTTAAACTGTTAAAATATGAAATTTTCACCAACACTTCGCGTTTGCATTCTGATAAGCCTCCTTTTGGCTTTGTTTCTATTTAATTCTTGTTGTGTAATCAGTTGTGGCATTTTTCTTGCCTGTGTTTGACATGGATTTTTGGAAAACTCACAAAAAAAAAAGACTTGCAATAACATTTAGCCACATATATCTCTCAGGGTATTACACTGATCGTGGATGTATTTTATTTTGTGCACCAGAATAACCTGAATAACATTCAGACCCAAATTGATAAATGTTTGGGGCTCCTTGTATGCTCTGTTAATTTCTTGTGCAACAATTTGTCCCATTGTCTCAGTAAGGGGTCAGGGATGCCCATATCTGTAATAAGTTACTCAGTCTCTGTGTGTCAGATACCACTCTGAGACTAATTACAGCTGTGCAATACCTTGATGACCCTGCAAGATTTGTTTATAAGTTAACAAATATTTTATAATTTTGTCTCCAGGTCTAAACTAATTACAGGAACTGTACATTAGATATATAATACTTGTTCATAAGGCTTAGACTGTGATCTAGGCTGGATCATTCCTATAAACGTTTTCCTGTTTAAAGAGAAAATATATGTGTACACTGATACTCCCTTTACACTGATACTCTCTTAACTAAGATTATCTGATGCATGATTTAACATGAAGAACCAATAATAATAGTAATAATAATATGTAACATTACCCAAGTAACTAACACTTGCATTATTAGATTTTTTTTTTCATAATAAACCAAATAAGCCAATCAATCAGCACCTGCATTAACCAATGTTAATACCATGACTGAGCTAAATGAATGACGAATATGAACCAGCACCTTAATTTGACTGTTAAAATTCACAACTGAAGAGAAATAGCAAGTTCCATTATTTACAACTGGATACCATAATTCAGGAAGTTATTTACATTTGGGATCACACTGTAATTTAATTTGTGTTAATGTATGTAGACTTATTTTTAGTTAAAAAAAAAAAAAAAGTCAATCCAGGCACAAGTTTACAAGTATTAGCTTATGTGTTATATAACAGCACTGATGAATTTTTGATTCTGACTGACAGAATATGTTGATGTGTCTGACAGTGATCATGGCTGCAAGCAAATCATTCTCATAAGCCTCCTGTTGGAAATCTCACAAAAGAAAAGATTGCAATAATATTCAGCCATCTATGGCTCTCAGCTCTCAAGGGTGGGAGCAGTTTATCATTAGCTTCATTCATGGTTCATCTAAACAACCTAGCTATATGTCTGTGCTATTTGCTGCAGGTTATCATGGACAGCTCATCCAGAAACTTCTTCACAGTCCAGGAACTGCAGAGAAAGAGTGTGTGTTCAGGCTGTGAGTGTGTGGGCCTGCATAAGCATGCCCAGGCCCCATATTTGCACTCTCAGTTGGATCTGAACTTGGATCTCAACTGTAATGACATTCAGTATTCACTCAGAATTTAGTGCAGATGGGCAATAGGCAATCTAGACCTACTTTTCTTTTTAGTATCATTAATTTAGAATATTTTTACTGTCATTTATGAATATAGTTTATAATATTCTTATGTACAATTCGTTTTATGCTGGTTCATTTTTTAGTAACATTCTGTAAATTACAGAATTATGTAAATTATGTAATTTTAAACTTATAAAAGAGATTAACTAAAGAAAGCTGCTGTTGTTCATAATTTTATTTATTACTTATATGGACTGACAACTGCACATGAGTGTAAGGAAGTATGTTTTTACCTTTTACCTCCCACCTTCCCAATTCTTATTGACATAGGTGTTAACACTACCTTTTTCAAATGAAGGCTGGAGATCAAAAGGACTGTGGGAATACTTAAAGAATTTGGATTGTCGTCTTGTTACAGGGTACATCCACATTTCGTTTTTAATATTTTGGAATTCAGGTTTTGTAGGTAACTTGTAAAAGTGAGGTACATTTTCTTTTTTCTGCTTAAAATTCACCTAAGGCACATAAGATGCTAGTTCTCTTGCCTTCCTCTACATTGATTATTTCCTGTGAAGGTCACTTTGCCTGTCAACAGCAAAGTTTTCACGACCGAGAGTTCCCCAAACCCTGTAGCACCTCTGTCATTAATCTCACAGAACAGGCCCATAACTGAGGCTCAGAGCAGGAGGTGGCAGACTACAGAGAGTGTCATGGGACATGCTGCTCCTGTGAACTGCCAGAATTACTAATGCTTTTTTAAGGCACGCTCATCTTGGCTAATGAGCATTAGTGGGTATGATGAGCTTTTAAAAGCTCTGCACGCTCCATGGGGCTGCTGTAATGAACTCAGCTCCACTCTTTTTCAATCCTGTGTGTTCCCTCCTCCTTCTGCACCATCAGACCCGCTGGTGTCCTGCCAGATCCCATTGCAAACACTGAACAACAGCACACTAATCATATCAGAAAAGTTTTAATCACTGGAGTTTTCCTAGTAGAAGTAAGTCAAGGTAACTAGACTTGTGTTGTAATCATGAAGCTGTTTTGCTATTCAGAAATGATAAAGTCTTCAAGATTATAAAGGCTGATTTATGCTTGTTGTTCACTGCAAGTGTGTACGCAAGAAGGCTGCCGTGAGCATCATAAGGTTGTTTGGTATGTCACTTTTGCATGTCTTCAGAAATTAATGTGAAGCTTCTCTGAGGTGCAATGCCAACATAAATAGTGGTGGAAGTATAGCATCATGTGACATGGTGTCCCCAAGTGAATAAACAAACCAACACTGTATCTCAAATCGCAATCTTTTCTAGACCATTATTGAGTACTAACACTAATGGCTTTGTGTACTTGTCTTCTAACACTAGTGCTTTTGTGTACTAGGACTTTCTAGATTAGTAAATACGTTTGAATGTCCAATGAGTGTTTTCGATGAAATCTCTAAACGTTACTGTTCAACTTGGAAACCAGATGGACAGGGATGGTTTGGCTCTGACGTGCCATCTATTGGATGTTGCTTTTGATCCTCTAGATGTACATAAGATACGCAAGCAAGCGTGTGAACAATGCCACTTGCATAGCAGCTGTGCACGTATGTGTGGTGAAGGTGATGTATTTGCACCTTAACCCAAATCCAGCAAAATTGACTTATGCCTTACTGGAATGATGGACAACTTCAATGGACAACGGACGATGCCATTGCCGACACTGGAGACTGTTTATGTGAAGCATCTGCCATGTGTAAGTTGTTCCTATAGAAACGTATTAGAATGGGCTTGTTAATATAAACCTTGCAGCCGAAACTACTGTTTTGGGCCCTAATGTTATAATTAATCAACACCTTCTGAGCATTCAATAGTGCTGTGGTATAACCATCTTTATTTCACAATACTGACGGAGTGAGTTGGATTAAAATTTGAGGTGGTGCCCAGTGGTGTAGTTCAGTGAGAAGTAGAGGATTATGGCTAATCCTTCATGATCCTGTCCCCTTCACTGCCACCACACATGAACCTACGTTATACACAGTATAACAGAGTACAATAAATGTAGCAACACTGACGCACACAAACACACAAACATCCAAACACTAACACACAAACATACACACAAGAATGTAGATACTATTTGTACCTAGGTGAACATATCAATAAATATGGTCCTGAACATACTGTATACATAAATACTGTATACACCATGGTCCTGAAGGAACAACATTTAATTCCAGTGTAAGCGAGTTGAAGGAGTGTATGGAGGAATGACAGAAAATCCGCCATTTACATTTATAGCAATTAGCAGACACTCTTCTCCAGAGTGACTTCTAAAAATCACCCTGACTTGACTTGGTGAAAGCACCCTCGTGGACAACACAGTGGGCCCAGTGTACGTTTGCACTTGAAATGTGTTTTCTGTCAGCCCCCTCTGGCGCGTCACACAGGCGAGACTGTGAAACAAAAATGAAAACAAACTACCAACTTTTCAGTTCGCTTTACACTTCACTCTGTTCCATCAACAGCGGCAGTCTCACACCGTCTCACGCACTGTCAGACAGAAGGAGACAGAAAACAAAATCACACAGTGAGGTGAAATAAGTATTTGGACGCTTTTTTCTCTTATTTGTTATACTGTGCTCTCAGTACATATATCCACTTCATATTTACACACAATGGCGTTCAACTTTGTGCTTAGAAATATTATCACAAAAGTTGCATCCATAGGCATAAAAAAAGATATGTTAAAATAAAAAAAACTAAATTGATAGGGAAAAAAGTATAAGGCACCACAAATCACCCACATTAGTACTTTGTTGCAAAGCTGTTGTTGGCAGTCACAGCTTTGAGGCATTTACAGTAAGAAGTAATTAGCTTTTTGCAGCATTGTGGTTCAGTTTTGGCTCATTCCTCTTGGCAAATTATCTTCAATTCCCCAAGGTTACAAGGGTCCCTCTGATGGACTTGCAATTTCAAAATAAATACATTTTCAATGGGATTCAATGCCTGTGGATGCTTCCTTCAATGATGTGTAATGTCCTAGCACCATTTACAGAGAATCAGCCCCATATCATATCACCATATTTTGCTCCCACGTCTGTACTTCACTGAGCGTATGGTGTTCTTGGGATCACAACCCTTCTGTCTCCAAGAATGATTAGCAAAATTATTGCAAAAGAGTTCTATTTTTATTTCATCTGACCATAATACATGGCTCTTATGCATATATACAGAATACATGCTTTTTTAGCAAAGGAGTTGTTGGGTAAAGGAACAGAGATGATTGCGGTGCGGTTCATTGCTTATTGTTGTGCATATTGTGTAACTGCTGTTACTCTCGTACTGCAGCTCTTTTTGAGTGACCTTCATTACCATTAATCTGTGGGGATGATTAGTAGTGGTTACATGAACTTTCTACCTGCATCTGTGAATTTCCATCTTGGATTAATCTATCTATATTATCAAACGAGTTGTACTGAGAGGGATGTTTAACATCTTTGCTATGACTTGATTGTTGTTTAATAATGATCATGAGAACTAGGAAGCTCCTTTACCTCTAAAATGACTGGTACTTGTTGCATAAAATCTTCACAACCAACTTTTTTCAGAGTTTATATTGAGAACTTCCTTTAATTTTATGTTACCTATATATATACACAGCAAACATGAATAGGGGGCAGAACCTGATATAATTCAAAAAATTATATCTGATTTGGTAACATTATTAATTCATTCAATGACATAAACATGGTTCCTATGTTATGTTACATACTGTATATCATAAGTTATATTCAGGTTTAAAAAGTCCTAAGAACTTTTATAAAAGTAGATGTAGGTTGGTAGTCTAACCAAAGGAATTTTATAAATAAAATCGTACATTAGCAGCCTGCATTAGCTAGATAATATTACGTAGCTTGAGATAGGAAGCTAGCCATCTGCTAGTTAACATGAGATAATAGCTTTTGTTATTAATAATGTGATAGCCAGGCATATCATCTAGTTAATATTAATATTACTCGCTACTTTGAGTAACATCACACTACCATTTATCTGGACACAGATAGCACAAATACAGTATGTCGCAACACACAACATGCACAATTTGCAATGACCTCCTTTTCTAATTGAGAAGATGGCATCATAATATCTTTTTACAGCCACTTTTACGTGTAACGTGTGTTTTAAACCCGTCAGTGTTCAGCAAGCCCTACTTTTCAGCAAGCCATAATTTGTTTAATCTGCACACTATCACCATGTGATAAGCAGATGCAGCTTAAGTCCTCTTTGCACAGCTTTCCTACTGTTATTAACCAAAATAACATACTTTTTTAGTGTTTCTTTTAGCCAGAAAACTTTAAAATATTCATTAACTGATCCAAAACAACATTATACAAACATTTTTGCAATTAGCAAACAAGCTGCATGTGAGGTCAATGAGAGTAATTTGTGCATATTGTGCCTATGTTGGCAAGATGTGTGTGCTATCTGGGGAGTAACATCCATTAATTATCCATCAAATCTGTGTGTTTGTTTATGGAATTCATGACTGGTTATGAACAATCAAGCTGAGCTAAGCTTGTGTTTTATGGAAATAACCAATTAAAACTCAGTAATAAGCATCAGCTCTTGACCATAGATTTTGGTGGGGACGGATAACGTTAATTAAGTCAAGAGGCTATCATACTTCACTTAGTTGAGGGTCAACAAGACTTGAAAGAACTTGACCAAAATCAACTATGTACGCCAATTTTCAACAAGAGAACAGATACTTGAGACAGTCTGGTCTAAAAGCCAGTGCCTTTAGCATAGATGAATAGTCTAACAAAAAGTCAAACAATACAATTGCCTTAGTTGCTCAAACTGATATAACACTGTCACCTCACTCTTTAATTTGCCTCATTTGCAAAGACATTTAGTTTGCTAATCTTTCACATGTGCAAAAATTTCAATCGCGGCTTTATTGAAATGAGAATTACGATGGTTTCTGTTTGATAAGGTCTGATTTTCATCCATTTGAATGCAAGATATCAAAATGAACCTTATTTTTAGTCCATAGTTTCTAAGTGTGAATTAATATAATTAACCTCTTCACTCAAAAGAGGTGATTAGTATTTCAATGGAATTTAAAATGTAAGGAGTTGTGAATGAGGCCTTTTTAAAGATCAACATTCACTGAATGGATAATATACTGTATATTGTTGCCCAGAAATCTTATTGATGGTTTTGAAGTCTGTATGACAATATTATAGGGTTGTATATTGTGCTACAGGGGTGAACAAATCAGTAGCCCGGGTGACTGGGGCAAGCAGATTTATTGCTTTAGTTTTTCGTTGACTTTTCCCAACGGTCAGCAGTCAGACAGGTTCAGCTGTCAGACAAAGAAAAAAAAAACCTACTCCACATTTGCAAAATAAATGCTTTCTTTTGCTATGTAGGTTTTCTTTAACATGAATATTTTATTCTAGCGCAACACATTTTGATGCTGTAACTATACCACACTTCCAAATGCCACCACCTGCTGCACTACACACACTGGCCGAGGCTTGATCTGCTGTCAGTAGAAGGGATTAATTAGCATGCATAGATGACAATCTTTTCAGAATCAGGAATAGGAAACCAAGGAGAAGTGAAGTGCAAAGCTGTGTCATAAAACTGCTTACAACTTCAAACATATTGTGGGAAATAAAGACACTATCTGAAAAATATCGGAAAAAATTACAGAACATCGCAGCTAATAGACAAAATGTTGGCCTGGGCTTGCTGACTTGCAGGCACAAACATGATAACTAGCTAACTAGCTTGCTAACTATTACACTGTGTTAGCTACCACTTTTTAAGCTAGACAATAAAGTTTTCAGGCAAGCGAACAATGGGACTGTGCAGCACACTGGAACTTACACTTGTCTTATGTCCACCCCTGCGCTATATTATGTAACTGATAATCCACTCCAGCCGAGTCCCCACAGCTGGACAAAGAAGCCCTTCTGTTTTTAATACCACTGCCAAGAAAATGGAAGAATAACAAGATCCCATAAGCCCTATTATTTAGGTTTATATGTTATTTAATGTATATAAACCTTCATGTGTGTGTCGCCTTTGGAATTTGTGCTTTTAAGTGTCAGATCAAAAGGATGAACTGCCAGTTTTCATCTTAAGGAAAAAGCTGGTTCCTTTGTGCTCTCTTACTTTCACTGCAATTAATGCAAATCTGCCTCACCACCTGTCTGTGTGTGTGAGATCCTGTTTTGACTTCATGCTTGCAGGGGAGACATTATCCCTTTCTTCAGAGAGAGTAGTTTTTCTCCCACATACATATAAATTGAAACAAATTCATGATGCGTCCATTGAACAATTTGGCAGGAAAATTATTAGCTTCATGCACGAAAGCATAAACAGACTCAGACAAAGAATACAAACACAGGATAATTTAATCTATTAGCACCATGGTTGAGACATTTCACTTCTTTTGTGTTTTAGTTGTATTGGTGTACATATTGTATACAGTATGTACTCATTAAAGGGGCTGTGACTGTCATTTATAGTTTATGTTAAACAAGTTCACATGGTCAGCCATTTTCAAACATTATGGTCACTTCATGTGGCCTCTGTAATATAAGTATAAGACTTCAGGATGAAAATGGGCCAAACTCTCTCCTTTCTTTCTGGATTGCCTGATATAGGGCTTTTCAGTTATCTAATCAGCCAATCATATGCCAGCAGCACAATACATAAATTCATGCAGATATAGAGCAAGAGTTTCAGTTAATGTTCACATCAAACATCAGAATGAAGAAAAAGTGTGATCTCTGTGCCTTTAACCGTGGCATGGATGTTGTCACCAGATGGGCTGGTTTGATTATTTCAAAAACTGCTAATGTCCTGGGACAGTCAAGAGTTTACACAGAAAACTTTTGGAAAAAACAAAAAACATTGAGAGAGCGACAGTTCTGTGGGTGGAAATTGTTGATGATAGAGGCCAGAGGAAAATGGCCAGATTGGTTTGAGCTGCCAGAAAGGATACAGTAACTCATATAATCACTCTTTATAACCGTGCTGAGCAGAAAAGCATCTTAACATGCACAAAACAGTCCTCGATCCCTGAGGCGGATGGACTACAACAACAGAAGCCCTCATCAGGTTCCACTCCTGTCAGCCAAGAACAAGAGGCTATCTGAGGCTATCGTGAGCACAGACTGACACCCAAACTGGACAGACTTTGCACAGAAAAAAAGACACAACAGTGTATAAATAAATAAATGAATCAGGAACTAATAGAAAACAGGTGAACACAATGAGTAACAGGCCAAAGACAAGACAGGACCAAACCAAAATAAACTCACATTGCAAACCATAAACAAAAGCACATGGTGATTGTTGCTATGGGAACCGTGAAGCAAAGGGGGAATTAATGACAACTCCAATCACTTGGCTGATGTTACACTGGCATTAAAATGGCATTAAATTTGGTGAGGAATGACAAGTTTAGAGTTTAAATTTTGCTTGACAGACTGATTCAAACTGATTCAAATTCATATGATGTACAGCACGGCTTGTTTTGTCTGCCATGATTGATCATGGGGAAAAACAACAACTCTCCAGTTCAGCCAAATCCCACAGCTTCAGTTCTGATTTCATGGAAGGCAGAAGGTCACGGCTGGTTCATCTTTGCACTTACAGTTAATGATTTCAGTGTTGTTGTGTCTCTGAGGCCCAGCGGACAGCAGTCTTTTGACCTTCCAGTTTCATGTGCTAACACTGACGTAGAACAGGAACAACATGGTGGTAGTATTTTCTCTATCTTTTTAAAGGCTCAACATTGGCAGATGAGCAGAACCCCTTCATCACTTACTGGGAAGAGTTTTGGTTGTCAAATGTGACTTGATGAGACAGACATATTTACACTATAACTTGTAGCTAAATTGCATCTCCTGAAGTGGTTTCAGTGATTGGATTTAATTCTGTTGCAAATGCATCTTAAGAGCACTTACACTTTAATTCTTTATGTGGATAATCTCTGTCGCATAAAAGACCAAGTGCAAACAGCATCTCTGTTATTTCATGCTACTTTCTGTTAATGCAAAATGGCAGCACTGAGCATTTCGTAATCAGTCACAATAGATTATTAGTATAGACTACATAAAATAAGCAAGTTGTCAAATTCCAGGGAGGCAATGACTCTCTGTAACCTTGTAGCCTATGTAGCAATGTGCAGCCACATTGTGTTTACACCCTCTACAAACAGGCAGTGAGCCTCTGACTAACATGTCAGCCATGAGCTGTGGATTTCACTCTATGTAAAAGATGTTTTTCGAGTCTGACTAGCATCAGATGTCAGTTTGAGCTAGCAATAAAGTTATATGACAGCTGCTCAGTTGTTAGTGAAATGAATATCCATCATCAGTTCAAGCTAACTAATATATTTAGGAAAAATTGCTCCAACCAGTGGCAAGACCATCAGCTGATGTGTGTGTGGTGCAGCAGGTGGCAGACTTTGGCGTTTCTAGACTCCTAGAACTTTTCACCATTAGAAAGTATGTTAACAGGGTTGCGGGCAATAAGAGTGATTGGACAGTGAAGAACAATGAATTAAGATTAGAAATGTTTCTTGTCAATTTTATTTTTAAAAGAGAAAATTGCTGATTAAAACAAAGCCTTTATTCAAATCTCTCATGAAGTCTGCATTATAAAGACACTTTCAAACAAAAGCACTTTTTTTCCCCCATTGAACACTTTTGCTATAAGCTCTGAAATGGTTGTTGATAGTGGTCATTACTTTTCTGAAGCCTAAAGAGGAAATTGAAAAATTACATTGTCATTCCATGTTTTGCAGGGTGAGACACGGGGTAGTATTCTTAACGGCAGCAGTCATAATAGAGAACATCAGTGAAACAGCAAGTAGCTGAGGAGGCACATTAATATCACTCATTTCTGGTGTCTATCTCTCGAATGTGTGCAGATCTGTCTTCATCAGCCCTTCACACTGGTAATGTTCATAATAAATAATGATGTGGGAAGTGAAGACTTGCTGTGTGCTACAATCGCACACGAGCAAAACGAACAGGCGGTCCCTATCTATCAGTATTATTGGTGTCACACCAAGTTACATTCCGGGGAGTCTCAGTATTTCCATTAGGCTCCCTAACTTTTTACAATCAATCATGAGTGCTTGCTGCTTTAGACTCAAATCTATAACAGCATGAGAACTAACTCAGGAGAATGTTTTTCCAGAGTTTCTACCCACATAAAAAAAGAAGCCACGGCTCCTTTGCTCAAGTTTTAAAATCGGCATGTCTCCGAAAACTACTGACATCTTAAACAAACAAAAACAAAAAAGACCTATTTGGATGGGATTCAGTTTACATGGGGTTGTGGAGTAATTTCATCATTTGCAGGCATTCCACTGTGATTTTATCTATTTCCATTCATATCGGCCATGTTGGTGTTTTTCTCTCTCCTCCTGTGAGTTAGACAGAAACTACATACTTTTTTTTTGACCAGCTCTGTGGTCATCTGATAGTAAGGATAAATTTATAAGTTTAAAATTTACATCCAGTATTTATATATTTCTGTAAAGCTGCTTTGTTGCAATGTCCATTGTTAAAAGCGTTATGCAAATAAAATTTAATTGATTCTGAATCCCATCCAGATAGACACACACACACACACACCAAAAGCCAAAAGTTTGTGGACACCTGACCATCACACCCATATGTGGGTCTTCCCCAAAGTGTTGCCACAAAGTTGGAAACACACAATTATATAGGATGTCTCTGTATGCTGTAGCATTGGAGTTTTACCTTCACTGGAACTAAGAGGCCCAGACAAGTTCCACCATGACAATGCCCCTGTGTACAAACCAAGCTCCATGAAGACATGTTTTGCCAAGGTTGGTGAGGAGGAACTCGAGTGGCCTGCACAGAGCCCTGGCCTCAACCCCACTGACCACCTTTGTGATGAACTGGAATGCTGTCTGTGCCCCAGGCCTTCTCGCCTGACGTGAGTGCCTGACCTCACTAATGCTCTTGTGGCTGAATGAACAAACCCCCACAGCCATGCTCCAAAATCTAGTGGAAAGCCTTCCCAGAAGAGTGGAGGTTATTACAACAGCAAAGGGGGACT
>CM075024.1:11528367-11554485 GCA_037576675.1 Pangasius sanitwongsei
GACTTCAAAGCACTATTGTAAGTCGCTCTGGATAAGGGCGTCTGCCAAATGCCATAAATGTAAATGTAAATGTAAATTAAATGCCTCACCTTCTCACGCCTCACCTTCTTGTAGTTCATTGATGGGAAGAGAAAGCCCTTGTGCTGAGCTCGGTAACAGGCTTTTTTTATCTACAAAAAGCTAATATAGGGGCAAATAGAAATTGATTTAAAATGAGCTGTCAAGATGAGGCTATTTGAACAGTAGGCTGTTATTAGACAGAAATGGAGGCAATTAAAAAACAAAGAATGGAGCTCCTCTTTTCTTCTTTGTCTCGAATGCTCTCTTGAAGCTGAACAGAATTGCTATTGACATTTGATCTGACATTCCCTATTTCTTTTCTTACACTTATTTCAATTTTCAGCTAACCCTAATGTGCCTCCATTTGTCTCTCTCATTTTGTAAGGGTCAAGGAAAAATTTGCGATATGTAAGCCTTATTTTTATGGATATTCAGAGAGGTAGGTAAATCATGTTCTTGTTATGTGCAATCAATCGGCTATTATTTAAAACCAGCAACTGTATTCCACATTTGACAGCAGGCAAGAAGATCAGATAAACATTGAGTTAAAACAACAAAACAAAACTGAGAATTCACTTAAAATCATTATTTTTATGGATATTCAGAGAGGTAGGTAAATCATGTTCTTGTTATGTGCAATCAATCGGTTATTATTTAAACCATGCAACTGTATTCCACATTTGACAGCAGGCAAGGAGATCAGATAAACATTGAGTTAAAACAACAAAACAAAACTGAGAATTCACTTAAAATCAAAGAAAGGGTTTCAGAGAAACAGCATTTTCGAAATTGCTGCTCCTAAATGTTCATGATTTCACAATACTTCACAAAAACCTCTAGTCCTCACACAGCTTGTTATATTTTAATGTTGTTCCTGAAACTGAAGACAAGTTTTCCATATCTGGCTGCCCTGGTCTCCTTCAGACAGTTAATCCCAGACATGCTGATGCCAGTGTCTGTAGACTTTATAAAAGCTATGTATTACCTACAGACTGTTTTACATGCTATGTGAGTGTTAAATTACTGGTGGAAACTTTAGAACAGATGCTCCATATGGATTATAAAAAGATTTAGTTGATAATTATCAAGGATGAGGGGTGATGACAGCTCCACGAGTTGTTGCATTGTCCTTTTTCTAACTTGTGTTGCACAGTGTTCTGTCATTCTCATGTTCTTGAAAACTAGCTGTTTTTTTTTTTTTGTACGCTTGATATCACATTGAAAACAACATATTTGAAGTTCTACAACAGAATATAATTCTGTAATAGTCCATAAGAATATTTTCCCATTTTCTCTACAATGTCAAAAGCAGAGCTCTGTGCATCAGCCAATATCCAGTGTTGATCTGATATTGACAACCTTTTAGTTAGTAAGCTACACTGTATTTTAGAGGTTTGATAGCAGAGTACTTTAGTGTCCTGGTTTTGATGTGCAGGTTGGCACTGGGTTGGAGTGGGGAGCATTGCTGCCTCACAACTCCAGGGTTCACAGTTCGATCCTGAATTTGAGTTACTCTCTGTTTGGAGTGTCTGTTCTCCCTGTGTCCATTTACATTTACATTTACATTTATGGCATTTGGCAGGTGCTGCGAAAAGGCTATCAGGTTCTCCGATCCTGATGTACTTCTGCTTCCTAAAACCTGGCTAATCTGAGGATCAGATCATACAATAGCTCTGATTTCAAGCATTCCATAATCTCTCTACATGACTGCTCTTTTTTCATCCTTATTCAAGACCCAACTAAACACCTCATTATCACCTCTCCTCCTAGGGTTTTTTTATATTGAATCGTAAAGCATGTGGGAAACTTGTTATATAAGTGTAAGAAATCATTATGGCTGAGCATTTCTATAATTTGACATTCCATAATGAAAAGATCATTAGCCAAATACACAAGCAGTGAGAGGTGTATTTACTATTTTTATTGCATCTTGTCTTTAACCTTTCGCTTACAAACTATAAATAATAATTTGCAGTTTATTATGAGCAATTCCTAAATCTGTTTAAAACAAGCAAATGGAAATCCCACTAGTGACAACTGCTTACTTTTGGAATACTACACATACAAATGATAGTAACATACATATTTAAACATAATGTAAAGGAATTGATTATGGTGTGAATGTGAATTGAGGCCCACAAATACAACCGCCCATCTTTTCCTTTGTTTTCTCAGCACCGTTGGCCCAATCATCTTTACTATCTTGTTCCTTGTCAGCTAGCCAGAATAACCATTCTGTTTATATTATTTGCCATGTTACTGTGTTGGCATGTCTGCATGTGAAATATTCTTTGCTTTTGACCTACATATGTGTGCTTACATGTCTGTTCAATCAGACGGTTTATATGTAGGCTGCTTCTCAGTTGTCATTTACAGTCACTGATCATTTACAGTCACTGATCGTTTACAGTCACTGATCATTTACAGTCACTGATTTTGGTGTTTTACTGGCAGGCATTTGGCCTCTGGTTGGTAGTGGAAGAAATGAGTGATAAAGTCTTGAATGTTTTGACTCTACTTCAACCCTTGTTCTCAAAGCAGAGGTTTTGAAACCGCTCAGAGCTCACACCATCTGCATCATCACATCTTGAATGCTCAGAATTACTATATTTGTAGTATATGTATATACAGTATATCTATAGATTGGCTGTTTGACAAAATTGGAATTATGACCCTTATTTTGGCCTGAGAGCCACGGCTTGTGTATTGATCCCTGACTGTATGAGGAATGCCCAGTACTGAGTGTGCATTTGGAAATGGGATCTATATCTGGAAGTAGCTGAGTTGTTTGAGTTATTATTCCTTCATTCCGTCTAAGAATGATATGAGCAAAACCTTTACTCCTTTCTTAATAACACGCCACCAGTGCTTTGATATTTGTGGAAATATTACATCAGTAATATTTATTACATTAGAATGACATACAAGGCTACTAGTATTAGCATTACTGCAAATTTAGAGTGAACCCTAAAATTCAACCATGTGTATAGTGCATATTTTTTCTGTTGAAAACAAACAAGCCAACTATTTTATTTTTCTGAAGTAGAGTATACACTATAAAAATTTGTTCAGCCTCCCAGTGGATTTCACTACATTATTTATTATTTTTATTCATTATTTAAAGTATATTTGGATTAATACAAGAGAATGAGTTTGATTAAACTTATTGTAGTTTATTTTATTTAAGATAAAATAAAGGTCTTCCTGATAAGAAGACCTTTATAAGATTACTTATAATCTCATCTAATATCAAGTAAATACATCCAATTTAGATAGGGGATCTAGTATGGTGATGTCTCACAGATTTGTATATGGAAAAATACTGGTAAGAGGAAATGAGCTTAGCCACTTTTAATCAAATTGATTTAGTAAAATTGATTTTTTAAAATTTTTTTTATTATTATTATTTTTTTTTACTTTTTTTTTGTTTGTTTGTCTCTCTTTTTGAGTGAAATTCTGACTCATTATTCTCTGGTGGCAATTCAGTGAGAGATGGAAAATTGTGATTTTCTCAGCGTTATCTGCGCTTGCCTCTAATGATAGTCATGCTGGGAAAAAGAAAATAAATGCATCAATGATTAACTGACAATTTGCCTTTTTTTTTTTTTTTTTTTTGAGAAAATACTTCCTATTTCCAAAAGAAGCTTATATGCTTATATTTTTTAAGTACTTTGTCCAGGTGTTTGAGTGAAAATGGCATGTAATGTTTATTACATACAATACATTTTTACTCAAACTTTCTTTTTTTCTCTTGAAGGGTGTCACTAATTCTGGAATTGACTGTATAATATCATTTTGACCAAATGAAATATTTTGAAACTATGGAGCAAATGTGAAGCTATTACAGTTTGCTTTGCTCATATTCTAATCTCCATCCTTGTTCGGTGATTAGTTTAAAGCCTTCTTAGTTTCATCTGTGTCTAGTTAAGCACTGCTGTATTTGGTTTTTGTTGTGAAATCTTACAAAAAAAAAAAGCTTGTGAAATACCAAGTCTTATCATTCCATCTACAGTGTTGCCTGTTTTCTTGAGCATTTGATCTGTTTTGACTTCATCTGTGGATTGTGGACTTTGTTGAAGCTTTAAAAATCACACTCAGTGAATGCATCCTTTATTGTGCTTATGGTGACATTCTCTGGTTGAGTGTAGCGGTTGCATGACTATTCATTACCCCAAAAGGCAGCCGACTAGTCATCTTTGTCGTAAAGCAAAAACAGACTCAGGATATTGCATCTTTTAGTCTATTTTATTAGTACAGTATTTCAAACAACAACATGCAAGCAGCTCTTCAATTAACAGGCTTTATCCACATACACGCTTTATAGACTATACTTTTAACAGAGAACAGAAATAAATCAGCGCAAGAAATCTGCTAAATAATAGATCATATTACATTATTTAATGATGTACATATACGTAAAAATGCACTTATGTGATCGACATGGTGGTTCAGCTGAAATCAGTGATTCTGGAACTGAGAACATGCAGAGCAGAAGCTTATGTTCATCATCAGACCCCACCTCCTAATAATGCCCGGTCGTCTTGGATGGCGGATGCTTTATCTACAACAGTGTTGGGGGTTTTAACCCCATGTTCAACTCGGCCCTCAGTAGTGTCTGAAAACAAGTCAGGATCAGCCTCTGTGAGATGGCAATCAACGTCAATCTGACTCTAATGTAGCTGAGTGGAATACAGTATATGAATAATGTATGTAATGTACAACCTACTGACTGAGTTACTCTTTCAAACAGTGCTGGTCACAATGGAATTCACTCTGCCACAATGCAAGGGTTTTATTTAATTTTTCGTTTAGCTTTATAGGACCACAAAGATAGTTGCTGGAGAGTGGGCGGGAGTCTTGCATGCACCTTTCCACTTACAAAGTGACACGAAAGTGATTACTTTCCATTAACATCTTACTCATAGGCTTACACAATGTAGAATTGGCTTCATCTAGTCTGAAATATTTCCAGACTAACAAATTATATTTAGACTACTTTCTTTATCATCTGCCTTGCTGGTTTTTCCACCTACTAGCTGGCTAGACGACAGCTTCCCACAATGATGACTAGTGAATGTATTAGTTAATTAGTCGGCTAGTCTGTGTAATCCCTATTTGACTGTCTTTCTGAGTTCATGCTCATCTTTTTTTTCCTTCCGGATGCCTAATTTCTCTCCAGCTTCAG
This sequence comes from Pangasius sanitwongsei, assembly GCA_037576675.1. NCBI lineage: Eukaryota > Metazoa > Chordata > Actinopteri > Siluriformes > Pangasiidae > Pangasius > Pangasius sanitwongsei. Next base: position 11,533,613 of record CM075024.1, read on the forward strand.
CCACATGGCACACCCAAAACACAGAAGGCACGAAACTTCCATCCAATTTAACTCCCATTTTCTGCTTCATTTCCTCTCTCTTGCCATTATTTCCTGCTCTTTCCATAGTCTCCATTTCCCCAGACATCTGTCTGACCCCTGTGATCCCACACACTTCACTCATCAGGGCAGGAGCTGAAGCAGACGTCCAGCTGGTTCAACGTGGGTGATGTGTGAGCTGTTAGGTCTAAGAAGAGGTGGCCAGGTTGCAGCAGCTGTCACTCTCTCGTTCTCTCCCTTTTTCCTGTCACAACAGAAGCAAGAGAAAAAAAAAACAGCAGGGAGAAAGACAGGCCAGGCTACAGAGTGATATCAGTAGAATATGTGCTGCCTGCAAGGGGCTGGGTGATTCTCTCTCTCTCTCTCTCTCTCTCTCTTTTCTCTTTCTCAATTCACAGTATGACAGCTATACTCGATATGATACTGTATCACAGTTATCTGCTTCACAACTCTTAATGACATATACAGTACCAGCGGCAATATATTCAATTATTTGGATCACAGAAACTGCCACAATATTTTTTTTAAATGGATTGGTACTTTTTTTTTTCTCAAACTTCACAAAAACCTTGTAAAAAAAAGGCTACCCTGTTTTTATTGTATATTGTAAGGGGTGTGCTACAATGAGGAATAATACCTATTAAAATAAAATACAAATACAAACAATTATATTTTTTAAATTTTAGGTAAAATAAAATTACATCGTTTTTAATCCGTATCCTGTAACGTTCTTCAGTACCTGGTTTGTCCTGGTCAGGGTTTGGGTGGATCTTGAGTATATCCCAGAAACACTGAGCGTGAGGCAGAAATACACCCTGGATGGGACTCCAGTCCGTTGCAGGGCACCATACACACCGACTGGCATGTTCTTGGGAGGAGACCAAAACCCACACAGTCATGGGGAGAACAAGCAAAGAAACTCCATAAAGACAGTAACCCGAGCTCAGGATTAAACTGTGCTGCCCTTTACTAGCCTGTTACCAGTTACTAATTAGAAATAAACTGAATTTTAAAAGTGTTTGCTTGGCCTTTTCTAAAGGTTGAAAATGAAAGGAAAATGAAGTATTATTTACACTATATGGCCAAAAGTTTGTGGACACCTGACCGTCACACCCATATTTGGGTCTTCTCCAAACCATTGGCATAAAGTTGGAAGCACACAATTGTTTGGAATGTATTTGTATGTGATAGCATTACAGTTTCCTCATGACAGTGTTTCATCATGGCAATGCCCCTGTGCACAAAGCAAAGTCCATTAAACATAGTTTGCCAGGATTATTTTGGAAGAAGAGCCCTGAGCCCTGACCCCAACCCCAGTGAACACTTTGGGATGACTTGGGACGCCAACCATGCACCAGGCCTTCTCACTTGATATTAGTGCCTGACCTCACTAATGCTCTTTTGGGTGAATGAGCAAAATCATGGGATTGGCTAAGATTGCTAGTAGCAGAAGGTAGTGGGATTGCCCGTAGGTATAAATAAGTGACCACGTCTTACCAATGCACAACTATGGCAATGTCTCACTTTCAATCTGCTTCTGTTCCGGAGGTGCTATCTAGGGTTCAGCAGGGAATTCTTTTTTTTTTATAACTCTTGCTATGGCAATATGGGAGATCCCTGAAAATTATGCTTCTTCAGGTACAGCATTAACCAGACCAAACATGAATAAACTTTACCTGATGGAAACACAAATTTACTGAAGGGAAAAAGAAAAGTCATGAAAGCCATGCATTTGCTTCTGGTAGCCGTTTCACACTGACATTAATATAGGTGAACTTTGACCTTGGTTTTGTAAGCCAGTAGAAGAAGAACAAGAAGTTGAAACTGTGGTATTTTGGTTGTTAAAGAAAATAGAGATGCTGCTTATTGTTAAGATGCTTATTATTATGTTGCATCAGACTTTTGGCCTGCTAGTTTATTACTTATGATTTGCAACAATCTAGGAAAAATAATTTCTAAACAAATTAGTTTATTAATGCTACCCAAACAACCTCCCCAAAATCACACACACCAGAACAAACACTCTGATCAGTTAGTTTACATGCTGCCAAAAATAAGTCTGGATGGATCTGAGTGAGAGAAATTGCAATGGCTTAACTATATGCAAAAATGTAGAATCTGGAAAGTGGGAAAAAAAATTGTATTTTGCATTTCAATGGGCATGTAATATAATAATATTACAACAAGATATACAGATATGCACTCACTGTACATTGATTTTGTAATAATTGCATAAATTAAACTTGTATACTCAGCTGATTGTTCATAAATCCAAACATTTCTGCAGATTATAGTTGAATATGAGGTTAACCCATACATGTTTTACCATTTATGCTACATTTAGCATGGAGTCAGCCCAAATATTTTGTGATAAAGTTCTGTTTTTTTCTGCCTGCTAAGATTTTCTTGATGTTGGCACCTCTGCTCTCCATGAACTATAATGTCCTGTTATTTATCTGTCATGAATTATGGAGCAACTTGTTGGAGTTCATCTGTCAGGCCTTAAAAGATGATGAAAGCCTCTTAAATTTCCACATGCAGTTCTTGCCTTTCAAATTAAAAAATATGCAAAGGGGCTGAAAACAGTTCTTCATGGTGGAAATTGGAGAGGAATAATTTTGAGGTCTGGTTCTGACAAAACTAGTGAGGATGTGGACTTCATTCCATCAGCGTCCTTTTTATAGGTCAGGGAAAAGGTGGGCTCAGGTCGTTGTGAAGAAAGCAAAGAACGAAACAGCGAAACAGTGAAATAGTTCACATAAAGGCCAGGTATATGAATTAAAGGAGAAGGCAAAATGTAAACCTCATGTAATCATGTGGTCGTGTTTAGTATTTCATTACATGGAGTTAAAGTGCTCCTCTTACATTCTGTGTAATCTTTGTGAAAGAAAAAAAATGCTTATGGGCTTTTTGAGGCATGATGGGTTTCATGTCAATTCTTTTATAGCTTGGGACACATGTGAGTAGGCGTAAAATGCACCTAATTTTATTGATGACCTGACGTGAACAGTGAGAGTACAACCACCACCTGCAGCTTTCATTACCTGCAGTGGTATGTGTTATGTGTGTTATATTCCAACATTTTTCTCACTCTACTGGGATTCCAGCACTCTCACTGGGAGAGCAGAGTGTTAATAGTGCATTATGGTGGGGGTGTAATTGCCTAAAGCTTCATGGTGCTGGTGTGTTAGCTAAATGAACTGCAGGCCAATTTTAAGATACTGAATGCAGGAACAGCAGTCATGTATAACTTTACTCCTCCAAAAGGAGACATTAACATGCTAATAATTTTGAGTAAAAGATTTATGTTTTAAATGGCAAACTACAACATTTACATGTATGGTATGATTTACATTTATGCCCTGATCCAGAGCTTGGATTTGAATCTTCTAATCACTAGTCCAATGTCTTAACCAGGGAGGTAAGTAACAAATAAGTACACGCCTATCACTGCACAGAGGGCCAAGCAGCCCTGAGACCACTCAGAACAATGGCTTCAAACAGCACAAACAGAAAGTTCAAGCTGATATATACAGTACTTTTGCACTGAACCACATTTGCTCGTCTCCTTTCCATCTTCTGTAGTTTGAGGATATGCTCCCCCAACCCCACCTCTGAGGGAGGTGATCAAAGAACAAACCAACCTGTAATCGACGAAAGTAATAGGCACACCAAAAGTGATCAGACACTGCACTCCATCCATGGCGAGCGGGTGGACACACATCACATACGAGAGACATGTATTCCTACGTCACAACAAGCATTCCCAGGAAAGACTCTGGCTCCATCAGGACGCTGAGCAGTAGAAAATGCTTACTGAAGCTGAATAAAGGAACAGATGACTTCACTTACATGCAGTATTCATAGGGCTACATGACGCCTATGTACATGAACTGCTGATGAGAACTGACATGAACCAATATAAAAAATGCATAAAGGATTATTTCAAACACTTGCCAGCTCACATAAAGACTGTATTTATTGATTCTGATGTCAAACTAACGCAACACCTGATTCAAGTGACTTATTTTTGTTGACATAAGCTTGTGTTAAGACTCTCGAGGTTGACTTACTTTAGATGACCATTGACTTTGTAGCTCAGTGTACTTCTGGTATGTCAGACGGTGATGTGACACAGCAAGGATAAGTGAAGTTAACTGGGAAAAAAAGTGAATAAAGGTGACACTTCAAATAGATGCTCCACTGTACTTGGCATTATGATGGAGGCATTACCATGAAAACATGATGTATAACACTGTTACATGGTGAAGATGTTGACATTTACAGTAATGAGTTAAGCAGTTTCATATTTCTGAGATTCACATTTTTATACTCTCCCAAGGATGGTTTATGCTTTTGCATTGAACTGTTTTGAGCTGAAATGTGCAATGTAGTCCATTAAAAAAATGCATATATAATAACTCGCAACAGAAACTGATGAAAAATGCTTTGTAAAAATATCAACCCTATTCACAATTTTAATTTCTTGGTGTCTGTAATAATTCAATTCCATTCAATTCAGTTTTATTTGTATCGCACTTTTAACAATGACCATTGTCACTAAGCAGCTTTAGAGTAATATATAAATTCAGAATATAAGTTTTAAACTTATAAATGTATTTATTTATCCCTAATGAGCAAGTCAGAGGTGACAGTGGCAAGGAAAAACTCCCTGAGATGACATGAGGAAGAAACCTTGAGAGGAACCAGACTCTAAAAGGAACCCATCCTCATCTAGGTGACAATGAATAGTGCAATTATAAATAATTCCCTTTTATAACTGTGTACTACATGGTCAAAAAAGTGCAATTGTGCAAACAGGAAATTCATTAAAGTTTTCACACGAAGTCTATTTTGTTATCAACTGTTCACTGATGGAGACTTGAGTGCAAACCTGTTCGTGGCAATTGCAGTCCTAAAGCTATCATAACAATTGTAGCCATAGTAGCAAGACTCTTTATATCAATTGTGTTCCAAAGCCGTCTTCATGGTTTTTAAGTGATACCACCCTCAGTAGTCTCACTGAGCTTTCGGCTGTCCATATAGGGCCATCCTCAGCAGCAGTGAGTGATTTCCTGTGAAGTGATGAGAACTCCAACCAGAAGTAGGGATCAGTAAGGATAAGGCAGATCCAGAGAGCAGAAGGGGTCAGGATCACTGGTATCTCAGGGATAGCATGTAATAAATTGTCTCTCTTCCAGATAGATATAAATTAACAGCATGGGCAAATTTCTTTTCCTGCATTTAGGCTGCTTCACATGGTGATATGATCACCTTATTGTATGATAGATTTATTTACAGAAAACTACAATCAGCGCATTGTGCAATATGTGAATACAAAGTGAGGCTTCATTCGGACTGTAGCTGTCATTATAATGGCCAATTTATTCCTGTAGGATCTAATGTTCTCCCAGAAAAAAACAGTATATGTGTAAACCATAGCAACCCAATTAAAAAAAATCTAATGTAAAATTCTAAAGCAATTCTAAAGCATCTAACAATCATTTCTTGATTGTGAGAATTATGGATGTAGTAAACTTCAAATGCTTCAGTACCTGCTTGACACTGCTTTATACAGATGAGTGAATGCTTTAGAAATGCTTTTAGTGCAAAATGGCTTGGTTTATAATTGATCATGCAAGGTTTCTTGTTTTTTTTTTTTTCACAGTCATCATTCTTTTGAAAGCAAAGTAGCGCCCCTACTGCCTTCTATCCATTATGGTTGCAGTGAAATATGAAACTATCCATTTGTTTTGCATTCTAAGACTTCTCTTTTTTTGCTTTCTGTTGCCTGTAAATTCTGGTTTGGAACATGTATACACGCTCACATTACTTGCAAGTATGAAGGTAGATGCCTATGTAAATACAGATACACAATCACAGAAATATAAACCAGACTTCACTCGACTTGGGTATTACTGGGTGAACTTAATATTAAAAGTAATAAAAGCATGCTTTTATGTAAGGCTTATGTAGGTGTCATGTAGCTCTATGAACACCAAACCTTAAGTGAAATGTCGAATTTCTATTATTTCACTTGTGCATGATCTCAATCTGAGATTAAAACTGACATGACCAGGCTTTATGACAGCTGCTGTCTATGGCAATAAGCCTTTATAAATGTTTATGTAGGTTTATGTCAGTTGTCATGGAGGGCTTATGGCGATGTCATGTAGCCCTTAATTAAAGTGTTCCTAAGTTGACCTAATATCTTTTTTTCTTTTTTTCTTTTAGTCCACAGCTAGCATCTGGGTGAGAGTGACCTCAGATCACTGGATTTTGGACAATACTTCTCCATGCTTGCTGATCAAGGACAACATTCATGGCTTCTTTGAGGTAGATTCTCTAATCCCTCAGGTCATTTTCAAATTGTTTGGTCCATCTCGTTTTTTTTTTTTTGGTGCTGATCATTGCACTTTGCACTGTGCAGGGCATTGCCTCCAGAGCTATCTATATAGTTGCTGGCTAGTGTTCATCCTGCACATATAGACAAACCGCTGCAATCTTCATCTCTGGATTCCCTCCTGAATCATAGGTTGCTGTTCACATCTTAATTGGAATGGTTATGTTTGTTTTCTTCCACATGTTCAACTTGAACAAGGTGAAGGATGCAGTAGCTTGACCGCTCCGTCTGTGGATTTCTTCTATGGATGCCACTTTCTTCTCCTGGACCTGTGACCCCATATATTTGAACTTACTGAGTATAGAAGTTACTTCAACCATGGTTATTCTTTAATTGCTATACACATCTAGGCTGCACTCCTTAGAGGTGGATTAGGTCAACATAATGGTTGAATTTTGCTGAAAACCACCTCATGTTCTTTATTATGAAAGTTATTACTAGCGTGGCAAGTGTGCAGTTTATGCCAAGGCTTCCTCACACAGTCTACCTGCACTGTTGCAGGCAGCGTCAGAAGGCCCATGGTTGCTACATTCTGTGGAAAAAGTCAAACAAACAAAATATAGGTAGTGTGAATGTGTGATGAAGAAAGAGAGAAAAAAGAGTCATGAGTAGTTTATATGTGTGTAGGAGTGTTCAGAGTGCGTATGGATTTGAGAGTGATATTTTCTCCTCCTCATCCGTATTCATTGGTATGCTGCTCAATGAGCACATTTTCCAGAGCCATTGATGACTCAATGAATAATGGATGCAAACAGCTCGATAAAACATTTGGCTCAGTTTGGACCAGGTATGGTTTCAGCGCTGAGAGGTCTCGGGCAGTGTCAAAACTCATTCACCTTAACAGGCAAGAGATCCCTCAATAAAAATGCCTTTACTCCAAATGTCAGGCAGGTAGAATTTTTAAGTTCTCTCTGATCAATATATTCAAAATTGTTACGAGCCATTTAATCAGACGGAATAAGAGTGCTTTGTGAGATTACTCGGAATGGCTTGTGGGGATACTTGTTATTGGTAATAAAGTGCTAATGTGCTTTCTGACCTATTAAAAATACCATGAGCTCATAGATTGATGATGGATAAAATTGCTTTATAGGTTGTAAAATATAACTTGGGCTATTTTGCAGTGCATATTTTCTATTGTTCCTAAGCTAGCAGTGTGCTATGACCAGGCTGAAAATACATAAAATACACATTAGAAGCCAGCTGCACTATCTGTCTCTTCAAGCCATAATGGTTGCTAGAAGAATATAACTGACTTAAAGCTGAAATGTACTCCCTGTTTCCCAAAACAGTCAAGCTGATTCCAGTTCACTGGTTCTACAAGTGATGCTCGAGTGTGTTTTTTTTTTTTTCTGTTTGTGTGTGAGGCTATTTCTTCCTTCAGATAAAGTAAGCACAATGTTTTATTCATCTTCTGGTCCCTACTTCTGGCGTTCTTCTGACTATACTCCCCACTGCTGTGACAGCAGAGAAACTAGTGCACTCACAGCTATGTGTGCCGAGAGTGGAAATATGAATTTACATTCTTTCTGTTTCTTTTTCATTTGCACTAAGGCACACACACACAGAAACATACACTGTTTTCTTCGTTCCCTGTCATGCTTTTCCTCTACTAAATGAGAGGATTGGTGGTATATGGATTTTCCATCATAATGTGCACTCCAAGGCATAGTATATCAAGAGCTGCTTTGTGTGTGTGTGTGTGTGTGTGTGTGTGTGATTCCTTTTGGTTACTGAGGTTAAGGTTAAGTTTAGTTTAAGGTTTAGGGTAACATTAATTAGATGCATTAATAATTATGCCAATGGAAGGTCCTCACAAGGATAGAAAGTATATGTGTGTGTGTGTGTGTGTGTGTGTGTGTGTGTTTGTGTGTCTGTGTGTGCGTCTGGGGTGTCACGTGGAGGCAAATTCAGATTTACATTCTCTGTATCTCCTATATACTTTGTATGTATGAGAGTAAGTAAGTAAGGAACAAAATAGAATGCAAGCACAAAAAAGAGACTTTGCGTGAGATACTTCCTGCCATACTGAATTTTTCTCCAGGGAACCATTTGGCCCTGCAGGTGAGGGGCCAAATTGAGTGATGCGCACTAGGAATTGTGAACACGATGAAAAATCCCAGAGTTCTATCAGAGTGAGAATAAAGTTGGCCATAGATGCATGCCTTCATGCTGCCAGCATTTTGTATCTATAGTATTTGATTGTATAATAGGCTGTGGACTTCAGGACCATATTCTTGCATTTTTAGGATGTTTTGTGCTTCTATGTTAAATTAAGGGCACAGTGAGGTTTTTTTTAAAATAAAAACTGTAATTTTAATTTATCAATATTATAACATGCATATGGCAAATGGACATGAGGAAACCAGATTAAGAATTATTAAGGAATTCAGAAAAATAACACATGACTAAGGTCATTGGAACACCTCTATGATAAAAACCTGTGTCCAGATTAATGTTTTCTATTAGTTTGACAGGTTTAAATTTGATACCAAATTTACCTGACAGTACAGTAAGGAACTAGTAATTAATAGGTAAACACGTGGTAAGTAGCTAGTAATAATAAGCAAGTATGCGGTAAGTAGTTAGTATTCAAGCTAGTATTCAACTGGGATACTTGAGGCGAATAACTGGTACGTAATATGCAAGAATACAGTAATTACAAATATTTGCCAGTACATACCAAATAGAACTTTATTCCACATTCATGTGCATAGTAACTTATGTAAATCTATCAGGTTTCTATAATAAGACTGTTATATGGCAAGAAAAGAGAATTATAAATGTTTACTTATCATGTACAAAATACACTTTATTTTATGATCCCATTTCCATTGCATTACAAAGAAGTTACTTGTATATGTATTTAGTAATATTGTTTATGTCTAGTTATGGTCTGAATACCACAAAGACGAGAATAGTTATTAAAAAGTACTATGCACAAAATGTACTTTATTTTACAGCAGTATTACCACATTGTTACAGAGGACTTACTAGTAATTATTACTGGGTAATTATTGCCTTATGGTAACAACTATAGAAATTACTACTGTAAATAATAATATCCAATAAAGTACTATTTGGTTTGTACCAGAAAATACTTGTAATTACAGCATACTTACTCCATACCAATTACTTACCACAAATTTCCCTATTAAACACCAGCTACTTACCACATTCTTGCCTATTCATTGCTAGTTACTTACCATACTATAAAATAAAGTATAGTCTTAAATTTTGTACAATATGCTTTTAGGTGGTGATGAGCTTCATCGGAATTTAGAGTTTATTTATTTTTGCACACAAACAGTGTGCCACAATCACTGGAAACTCAAACTCCCAGAATTCTTAGCCAACAGCAACACCCACTCCTCATTCCATATGATCTGATTACTGATTCGTCTCACTTGTAGCTTATTCTAGTCTTAATGACTCCTGTATAAGATTTGTTTGTATTCTAGCCTACATGACTAAGCTTTTCCTTAGTTGTGTTTATCAGTATTACTTGTGTGACCCTTGCCTTGTTTTTCCAGCTGTTATCTTTCTGTGTGGACCAATTGATCTTATGCTGTGCTTTGTTCTTTTGCCCTTTTTGGCCTCTAACTTCGTGACTGTAGCCATGGCTAAGCAGGGCCAATTACTGGAACTGCATCAGCAACAGCTCACCTAAAATAAAGCCATGCTGATGGAGCTTTCTTGCAAAACTCAATAACTCATAAGTGTTTAAACTGAGTTTCACATTCTACCTGCTAGTAGTGGATAGAACAAAGTGACCCTTATCATTGCTTATCTAATTCATCTGGGCATCTGGGGGAAACTAGAGTCAATTTCATACGTTTTTTCCAGACTCAGGCCATTTGCCCCAAGAGTTCAGTATATTTGGTGAAGTGTGGAAGCCTGGTAGTGGTCCAGAGAACTGATCCACCAAATCATGGTGCAGTTTGCATGAGGTGTAGAAACTATCTGTGCTGTATACAGAGTAATGTGATTGGTTCAAAGTTATTTCATGTTTCAAGTTTCCTGATGCCAGGGAAATGGTGTCTATAGTCAGTGGAGGAGACATAATGCCTTAATGGATATATAAAACAACACTTAGCTCACCTTTGTGGTGCAAGTGATTGCACTGAGAGCATCATGGAAATGAACGTCTTGTGTTAGCCATCATGGCTAAAAATCTTATAAGAACAGCTATGCTTGCAGGTATTTAACTTAAAATAATAATTAAAAAAAAACTCAAACAGATGGAAGTAGTGCCTAGCATTATACAAAGCTGTGTGTTCAAAAGTGAAACTGGGCAATCCATCAGAAGGAATCCGATGTGAAAGCAAACCTGCGAGTATGAGCCCCTCCCCCAAACAAACTGGGATGTCTAACCTCTTATACATAATTTTGCACCCTGAATGCAATTATATGACCTTATCTTTAGCGTCCTTAGAATGCATACATAGTCATCATTTCAATGTCTCTTTAATGACAGTTCAACTGGGGTGTTTTTTGTTCAGAAAATGTTTTAATAATTCACAGGTGAAGGCCAATTATATGTCAATTGTGTCCTCATTAAGACAAAATTTTTCATTTGGAGGCTCTGGAACCTGAGGGGTTGAATACTTATGCATGCAGCATTTTTCAGTTCTTGATTTTCTTTGAAATACTTGCTGGAGAATAATTAATTTTGACTTTGAAACTTTGAAAATTCACTGTACGAGAGCATGAGTTTGCAATAAAAAGACATCATTTGTTATTCAGACAAATCTGATAAATTCCAGTTGGGTGAATACTCTCGCAAGCCACTGTAATTTTTGTCTTAGATGGATGTCAAATGCCTTAAGCTGTAAGTAATTTTTACTGGGTGTGTCTTAAAGGACTCACTGAATTCCCTCATTTAAGACAGTTTAGCCCCTTTCTTCCAGCTCATGAGGTTCAGAAAGGCTTGTCAGGCTTTGGCCAGTGTTTCCAAAGCAGTAATTGGGGACCCAGAGATGATGCACATTTTTGTTCTCTTCTAGCTTCTTACACATGTAAAACATACTATACACTAAAGTCATTCAAATTTATAATGTAAGACTGCATTAGATTATCACTGATCAGCTCAACTGTTTTAGTTGCAGTTTCTGTAGATAGATTTCAATTTTCAACCTTATTTATTTACTGTATACTGTATAATGCTTTTAACAATGGACATTGTCATAAACCAGCTTAACAAAAATTCAGATATGGATTTAGACTTATCCCTAATGAGCAAGCCAGAGGCAAGGAAGGAAAGGAAGGAAAACTTTTCGGACACAACATGAGGAAGAAATGCTGAGAGGAACCAGATTCAAAAAGGGAACCCATCCTCTTCTGGGTAACACTGGATAGTGCAATTATATTAATTATAAGTAATTACTCATCCACAACTGATGATAGCATCAGGATCATTGGCATCTCATCAGGCAGCATGAGTAATATGTGTAGGTTGGAAGAGAGAGAAAGAGAGAAGGAAAAAGAGTGAATGAACACAGATTATTAGGTACTGTATGCTCTTGTACTTGAGGAAGTACACTGTGTGCAGAGTGCAAGCAGGAACTAGCTATGACAGCATAACTGAAAGGGAGAGCCAAAAGGTAACACACGCATGAGTGCTCCCTGGGACATAAGCCAGCCAGCCACTTCATTGTCAACAAACTTAAGTTTGCAGGAAGCAGGAGTGGTGGATCATAAAAGACCAAAATGTTGCTCAGCTACTGTGATGAGAGACCATTTATTGCTTTATAGGTCATTAGTACTAATTTATAATCAATGCCAGAGCAGTGTGGATAAGATAGGGGTGATGTGATGAAATATTCTGGTTCTAGTAAGGACTCTGGCTGCTGTATTCTGGAATAACTGAAGCTTGTTTATGTAGCTACTGGAACATCTAGACAGGAATGCCTTACAATAGTCTAACCCATAGGTAACAAAAGCATGAACTAGTTTTTCTGCATCATATAGTGACAGTATATTTCTTACCTTAGTAGATGAAAAAAGGGTATCCTGGTTGTATTATCTATGTGAGCTTCAAATTAGAGACTGGAATCACACAAAGGGCTTTCATTGCTGCACATGATGTAAGGCCATACCACATAATCAGAAAGCTTACTTCTAGCCACCTAATAGAAGTACTTCTGTCTTGTCGGAATTAAGTAGGAGAAAGTTACTCAGCATCTATTATCTAAAGTCCTTTACACATTCCTCAACATTATTAAGCTGCTATCATATAGCTGTGTGTGATTAGCATAGCATTGGAAGGTAATACCATTTTTTATGAATAATTGTACCCAGAGGTAGCATATACAGCATAGAGAAAAGAGCAGTGGGCCTAGAACAGAGCCTTGTGGAACACCAAACGTTACTTTAGCATGCGTAGAGAATTCTGTGTGATGCTAAGCACTCAGTCATCTGATCGAGTTTGGTGGGGTCAGATGGCGAACCAATCAAGGTCAACAGCTCTGGTGGATTTTCAGTAAAACTGTGTACAGTAGCTAATGTGATTATATACTTGATGCAGTAGCATGGTGAAGTACATATTTTATGATTAAAACACATCTTCCAGTAAATGAGATGAGGTAATAATCTGAGACTATTCAGACTCTTCTGACGCTTCAGACTGGGGTAGTGCGACTATGTTTTCTATATTTAATCCAAATGCCAATATTAAATCAAGGGTGTATCTGCCATAATGAGTGGGTCCTATTATATTCTGATTAACCCCTATTGAGTCTACAATCGACACAAACGCTGTTCTCAGAGGGCCTTGAGAATTATTGAAATGTATATTAAAGTCTCCAACAAGTATTACTTTTTCTACAGAAACAACCAGGTTTGAGACAAAATCGACAAATTCATGTAGAAAATCAGAATAAGGTCCTGGGGTTCTGTAAATACTAATTAGTGGAAATGACTGAGAAGACATTTTTTTGTGGCTACATTTGTATTACATGTTATGTTAGTATAAAGAACTTCAAATGAGTTAAATTCATATCCAGATTTTTGTGTAATGCCAAGAATATCGTTATAAATAACTGCAACCCCTCCTCCTCTGCCTGTTTGATGAGGGCGGTGTATATAGCTGTATCCGAGGGGCTAGCTTCGTTTAATGCTCTGTACTCATTGGGTCTAATCCAAGATTCTGTTAAACACTGTACATTAAATCCCTAAACAGTAATAGTTTCATTTACGCTTTAGCACTTTAGCTGCATAAGAGCTAATATTTAGCAGTCTAATATTCTAATATTTATGATCTAGCAGTCGTAGCTTTTCTACTGAGCCTTTCTGAGTAGTTTTACATTTTTGTTTAGCTCTGGGAACAGATGCAGTCTCAATAAGAAACCTGAGTGATGACTCAAGGCAGCTAGCAGACAGTCGGTTTAGCCTGTTTGTCTGCTCCCTGGCCTTTTCTCTGGATGGTCACCAATTAACTAGGACTGTTCTGAGACTTGCTACAAGAAATGCTACAAGAAATGAGAGCAGTACCTTTCTGAGTTGGATGGATACTGTCTCACCATGAAAAGGCCAGTCTTGCCTCAAAGCTACTCCAATTGTCTATAAAGCCCACACTGTTTTCAGAGCATGACCTAGACATCCAGCAGTTCACTGACCATAACCTGCTGTAAGCTACATAGCTAGGACCAAACCAGGGAACTGTGAGGTGACAACACTGCCGACTGCATCACTGTGCCACCCCATAATACCTAATGTCAGTGTTATTTGTTGAGCTATTGAAGCAAAGGACAATGAGATGCATGTCTTGTTATTGCCATTCACATCCCCAAAAAAGAAATGTGCTGAGAGTGGTTTGAAAAGTCCTCTGGGCTTAATCATCATATGATTTCTCTCTTTGCTCAGAATTGTTCAGCCTTGCAGTGGAAAAGAGGCTCATATGCTACACCTGGTTTTTGTACACATTATCCAGTGCAGCACCAAGGAGTCTTCTCAACATATCCATCTACAGTTTTTATGTTTTAAGATTTTCTGCATAAGGGGCATGTGTGTTTGGGATGTTTGCACAAATACTGACTGCTTCATGTCTATCTATCTATCTATCTATCTATCTATCTATCTATCTATCTATCTATCTATCTATCTATCTATGTGTGCAGAGCACAAATTCCGAGTATGGGTCACCATACTTGGCCACAAGTCACTTCACTTCACTTCATCTATCTAGAGGCTTCCTCTGACTTCGCCGCCAGAGCAGAAGACTCTGAGCAGGCCACAGTTTAAATTATGAGTTTTACAGTGAGACTCGTAAGACAGCTGCTCCAACAGTGATGTACAGACCCAGAGCAATACCACACAGCCAGCCGACATAAACAAATTTGTAGTTGTGCATAAGACGTGCTCGTTAACTAAACAAAAAAGCAGACATTTATTGGTTGCATAAGTATACACCCCATGGGTCAATACTTGGTCCACTTTCAGGATTAGTGCTTCTGGAATATGTCTCTGAGCTTTCATATTTCTGCTATTTTTGCCCATTCTTCCTGGCAAAATTGCTCAAGCTCTGTGAGATTGGATGGAGCCCATTCACGAACAGCAAATTTTAAGTCTCTTGCAGACTGGAACAGGTTTTCTTTTAGGATTGCCCTGTATTTGGCTCCAACCATCTTGCACTCAACCCTGACCACTTTCCCAGACCCTGATGTTGAAAAGAATTCACAACATGATGCTATCACCACCATGCTTCACTGTGGGGATGGTTCTCAGGGTGATAAGCAATATTGGGTTTCCACCAAATGTAGTGGCAAGGCCAAAAAATGAAATTCTTTGTCTCATCAGACCAGAAAGACTTTTTCCACTTGTTTAACCCATGCCATTTGGCAATCTCATATGGCTTTTTTCTCTTCTTGCCATGCTTTCATAAAGCCCAGCTTTGTAAATTTGTGAACAGCGACTCCCTTCTGAGCTGTGGATCTCTCCAGCTCCATCAGCGTTACCGTTGGACTCTTTGCTGATGCTCGGAATAATGCCCTCCTTAAACGGTCACTGACTTTTGGTTGATAGCATTCTCTAGGCAGAGTGACAGCTGTGACTACTGTTCTCAAATCATCACTTGTTTTGATCCCTTATGACAGTTTCATAAAGCAGATGTAGATTCGCTCATACGTCATTCTGTTAGTTCATATCTGTGCTTGTTTCTTAGTTTCCGCTCAAACTAATAAGGAAATTACTTTGCTTCTTTCTAATAAAAATCTCATATTTTATTTTCTTAAAACACATGTGGCAAAATTACTGACACCTCTAAAGCATATTTCAAATAAATTAAAACAAATTGTCATTCTTAATAAATAGTCTCTGGAAATGTTTTTGCCTTTAAAACTTCTGTTCTTCCCTTTGAATAAATTTGAGGTTTGTATACAGAAAATACATTTGTTATCCATTGCTGTGGGAAAAATCATAGCGCATTCAACAGAGAAGATACAAATAGTCAATGACTGCATAATTCCGGTAATGGATATAACTCAGACAAAAGCAGTTAAGAATAACATTAAGCACAGTGATGGCCATAAAAAGTTTTAAAACTCTGGAACAGTTGAGAATTTGGCAAGGTTAGGATGGATGAAAATACTGCCCCCACAAACAGTGAAGAGGATGCTGAGGGAAGCCAGGAAGACCCCAAAGATCACAGATTTAGAATTTCACAGTTTAGCTGCTATTTGCTATTGTCAGGTTTTGACACTATTTCCATAATAACAAGCTGTTTGGCAGGCAAGAAAGCATTCTTCCTGAAAGCAACTCATAAAACGCCGCTCCCAAACTTCAGCAAGAATCATCAGAACTACTTTTGGAATTCTGTTGTTGTCAGAACAAAATCTAACTTTTTGGTCATTCACAGCACTGGCATGTTTTGTGAAAAAGGAAAAGCACCTGATCCCCACTGTAATATAAGGTGGTAGATCACTGATGCCTTGGGGCTGTTTTGAGGCATTTTTTGTGAAGATTCATGGCATCATGGTACTGTAAAGTACGATAATAATTTAGCTCCAAGCCAGGTGACCTCTGCCAGAAGTTTAAGACATGGCAGTATATGGGTCTTTCAACAAGATAATGACCCAAATGTAATTACCATCTTGTCATTTGGATTTTGAAATCCAAATTCATATGGTCTAAATTGAAGAGAGAAGCAGAAACTCAAAAAATATCAAGGAGCATGAAGAAAAGATCCATTTACAAGTTTCTCAATCCTTCTTTAGAGTTTATAGTTTATAGTAGTAGAGAAGTAGTGTGTTCTTCTTCTCTCCAGGGGACTCTTTATCAAATATTAATTGTGGGAGGCATGATTACTTTGAAACCAGCATACTCACATGCATTTTGGTCATTTTCAGGATGGGTGCCAGTAATCCTGGAACTGACTGTAGAGGGATATCAAAGACTAGATTGCTGGCAACTTTCTTTAGCTGAACCCAGATAAATTAGAAGTCTTAATCCTTGAACTAAAAAAAATGTTAGAATTGAAATGTCATGTTGAAATGAACCCAATATAAGCATAGGTGGGGTTTTTTTGCTTGTAATTTCCTATGACTAGGAAGGGTCATGACTGACAACAACTTTTTGTAACATCTTTGTTCCACATCTGGAATATAGCCAAAATACGGAACATGTTGCCCATACATGATATGAAGAAATTACTTTGTAGATGTGCAAGCATTACAAACACCGCACCTTGCACAGTTCAGATGTCTTATCAACATTAAGAATAGTGAAAAACCATAACTTATACGACTCCTAAATGTTGTAATAGCCATTCTTTTGGGGATTCATTCATACATTGGGGATTCAGGCATACTCTTCTGGTTTACATCTTCACTTAAGACTTCAAAGGGGCAATCAGAGGTGATGGATCTTAGTCAGAGAGTTTTGGTGTACTGAGATATTTGTGCTGTAATCACCCAAGGTTGTTGTCAATGGAATATAAGTTGCCAGTGTTACAGGGACCTGTCATGACTGACCCGGTGGCACTCTTGTTAGTTCTTTGCTGCAGTTAATAACAATGAAATTATAATACAGTAGAATATGTCACTCCACTATAATAAACAGGTTTCCCTTTTCTTTTCCTTTTCTTACCCATATTATTACCCCTGTCGCATTGTATCTGTCCCAAGCACACAACCACCTCATCCTGATTTTTGAGGCTCTTGGGCTCCTGCTCCTGACCACATAAAAGAAGATCCTGCTTCTGTCCAGTTCCTACTTCTTGATGATCCTACTCCTATCATTTTGAAACCTACAAGCTCCTTCGACTGTCCAGGAGGCCTATTAGCTTTTGCTTCCATTGATCATTGACTATGATCAGCCTTGTTCTTGGCCTTGGCTTGCTCAATGAGGGTTAAATATGAAGGTATGAAAGTAATGCATTACTAAGTAATGCACAAATATGGAAATGTTATAGTTACTATAGTTTCTCATAGTACAGAGTGCTTATATCAGTATTCTTAACTTTAGCTAGTAATAGATGATCCCAGGCCTGTGGACATCAGGGTCATTTTTAAACCTGAGCCATGTGATTGAGATATCATAAGCACTAGTTATCAAGGCTTTTATGAGCTGGATTTGGTGTATCAAAGTAATACATTCAAGGCACCTTGAACATCTGTAACACAGCAAAGGTTTTTCAGGAACATTCAAGAAAATTTACAGTCAATGGAAATCAGGAAAATAGGTTTCACAAAAAGAAAATTGGCCTTTCACAAAACTAGGTAATGATATTGGGCTTAGGTCCATATTAGAAAAAAGCCAATTCACACACTAATTCAGACCTAATGGCAATTTTGTTACCAATCTTCGTACTGGCATGTTTTTGGGAGGTTGGAGGACACCAGAGAACCCAACTGAAACCTACACAAACTCCACACAGACAGTAACTTGAGCTCAGGACCAAACCCAGGATCCTGGAGCTGTACAGCCGCAATGCTACCCATGCCACCCGCACATCATGATTTGATCTGATTAATAGACAATCACAGACAAACCAGAGGGAGGCATTTTTTTTCTGTGGGCTCTACAATTACAGCGTGAACATGTTTGTACATGTGTGAATGTAAACACCTCAATTAATCTTGTCTTGCAAATCTGTTGTGACAGTTTTTTTTATCTCCTTTTTTTTCTCAGAGCTTTCAGATAACCAGTGAGCACCGCACAACTATCAAGTAAGACGAA
Organism: Pangasius sanitwongsei; assembly: GCA_037576675.1. Taxonomy (NCBI): domain Eukaryota; kingdom Metazoa; phylum Chordata; class Actinopteri; order Siluriformes; family Pangasiidae; genus Pangasius; species Pangasius sanitwongsei. Next base: position 11,552,229 of record CM075024.1, read on the forward strand.
TGAGTAGCACACAAGAAATTAGACCAGCTCTTATGCTGTAGCCATATTTTACAGTTTAGCATGAACTACTTAGGGAGCAGAGCACATGCATACTGGTGTCTGGAGACTGTCGCTCTGACCCTGCTGACCCGCTTCCATCGATCATGCCGACCAGCATGTCCGTCCTCATATTTTATCCTCCCACTGGCCTTTCAGACTCAGGGGAGGACGATCAGTGGAGATTTAGGATCTGACTGCTGATTTCCATTGCTCCCATCTACCCATTTTAAGCACATTCTCAGATATAATCCATTTCTACTCTTATCTGACAACTTTCTGCAATGTATCCACCATTAGAAAAACAGATGAAACATTATTTAGAAAGAAATAAGTAGCACTGAGCTCTTGTAAAAAAAAAAATTAATAGTGTGACTCGTTCGGTTGGGGAAAAAAAAAAGAATGACTCATTTTATTATTTGCTTTTAAGAGACAAAGAATAATACTATTTCTCTCAATATTCACTTTTTTGTTTTATAATTACAAAGACCAGTGATTTCTACTATATCTTTGTTACTCTTGTGTTAATATAACCGTAACATAATCTGTGTAATAGACATATGATTTTAAAAATGTATTTTAGGAAAAATGTTAGAGAACAATATGACTCTTATGTTTGGTTTGTGATAAAAAAAAGACCCTTTTTTATTATTATTATTTGCTTTTTGTAGACAAGGAATAAAAACTTTTTTCCAACAAGGAGCTTTTTGTGCTTGAATCTCTCTGACTAACATGAAAAATCAGTTATTATAATCACCAGGAGTAAAACGTCTAAGGGAGAAATCACTGGTCTTTGTAAATATGAAACAGAAAAAATTGCATTTTTTATTTACTATAATATTCCCTCTATCTCTTATTTGTACTGACATTTATGCGTACACCCACATAAACCTTCAATCAGCATGATTCTCAAGCATGATGGGGTTCTATTTCTAGAAATTGTTTCTCATATTGCTAATAATCAAGACAAATAGTTGGGATACTGTGGGTAAAATATATTTTACAACTACATTGCTATAAAATCAAAGGATATGTTCTGAGCCAGCAGTACATTTGACCAACACCTGGTGTAAAACTGACAGGCACAAGGGTAATGAGGATCATATATCTGATGCATTTGATCTTCCCTGCTTTAGAATCTTCTTCTGTTCCTTTCTTCAGGCAAGACAGAGTTCATGAGTGTTTCGCATTCACCCAGCATAAGACATCTCAGCATTGATTTCGACCTGTCAGAACACGCAGCACAGGAAGCTGGATCACAAGGGTCTTGAACTTGGAAGGGTCTTTGTGGCTTCATTTGCTTCGATATGAAAGGACATCTGATTCAGTGCAGTTTGTCAGTGAAGTGTTCTTTAGTCCAGGGAGAGAGTAGGATGGAATACGTTACTGCTTTCCGCTGTAGAAATATTTGATCATACAGCTGCAAATATCGTACATTCCTTCCTACATCCCTGTACAGACAGTCAAAGGACACCCATAGATCAAGAACAATCGGTTTGGTGACTAATCAAAATGTCTATCAACTAATTTTCAACAACATGTTAACAGTTTATGGATGCTGATGTTTAGTAGATCATCTAAACACACACTACAGACCTGGGGCTCTCAAACCTTCTGCAGCCAGCGACCCCTTTGCCTGTACAAAAAATAATAAGAATAATATAATAAAAAAAAATAAAGACAGATTTATTTTAAATTAAATATTAGACTCCTTATGAGAACGACCTGTCTATGCTTTTTATGCATTTTTGAACCTTGGCTCTAGACTATGACTTTGTCCCTTCTTTCTGTTACTGGACGGTCCACTGTTCTATCACTATTTAAAATTCAGTTCTTCTGGTCTCTGTTGTCATGTTGTTGAACTGAAATGTTGTTGAAAGATAAACATTATTTGACATGATGTGGAGAATCAGTCAGTAGGCAGGTTCATGAGATGGTTTGTGCACTGTGTACATAGGAGAAATATTCTGAGCTCATTCGATACTTGCATGCAAATTTCTAATCAAGTCCTGTTATCAGGTTCAGTCACTGATCTTAACTGACATTAACATTGACATTAACACTGACAGACCCCACTAACTCCTCGTTAGTATAGGGCCTAATGGTTAGAGAGAGAGACTTGTAACCCGAAGGTGAACCTGAAGGTCTCGGGCCGGCAGGGATTGTAGGTGGGGGGAGTGAATGACCAGCGCTCTCTTCCACCCTCAATACCATGACTGAG
>CM075024.1:11554585-11574685 GCA_037576675.1 Pangasius sanitwongsei
CTTGGATGGGTTAAATGCAGAGCACAAATTCCGAGTATGGGTCACCATACTTGGCCACAAGTCACTTCACTTTTTTTTCACTTTTTTTCATTTACACTTTCATTTACTCTGCAGATTCCTGCATGAGAAACACTGGTAACACTACTTGTACAACATTACTGTACATAAATAATGCTTCATAATGATTAATTAATACATGCACTAACACTTAGTGCATCAGGAAATAAAATCATAAATGAATAGCCATTAGTAATGGTAATAGTTAAGTGTTAATATCTTGTTAACGCATTCTCTTAACTAATATCATGACCTGCAGTAGTAATAAAGATCATTTCATCATTTGTGCTTTATGTAGCAATGATATAAAATAGGATTACACTGCAGCACTTGCTAGAAGAATGGGCTATACTTAACGTGTCCTATGTATGCCCTGTGTACTTATTGCACAAAATAATTATATCAAAGTAGATGGGTTATTTTAGTTAATTCAGTAGAAATTTCATATCAGGTTAGGACGATACTACAACCAGCAAATGAACACATCTGAGCGTCTGGTCTTGGCCTTGACATCGACTCAGCCATGTGTGGTCTTGGTCTCATCTTGGTCATGCCCCCTTTCATACTTGGTCTTGACTCAGACTTCATTGACTATAGTCTTGGTCTCGAATCTGTCTCGCCTAAAGTAGTTTTGAACTCAACACTATCCATTATCACCCCGAAGTATATTATTCTGCTTATTCCTCAGTGATTTGCCATAGATTACAATGTTTCATTTATTAATGAACAATATATTGTGCTTTTTACTGCTTTATAGTTAAATGTAATATTCTGGAACTACCGTGAGACAGTTCCTGTTATCACTTGCATTATAGCAACGATAATCAGTTGTTCCCTCAGCCACCTCTCTTTCTCTGTCTCTCTCTCTCTCTCTTTCAAAAGATGCAGTTTGTCATTTTATAGAGAGACTGGAATTCTTAAACTCCTGTCCTGAAGACTTTCTCATGCTGAGAAAATGTACATCTCTTAACATAAAACTTCACCACAGCAAAGATTATACATTTTTCTAAGTTAAACCTCACATTGTTTTTTGTTTTTTTTTATAAAATGTGTTTATTATTAGTCTTAGATTGTTATTATTATTCTTAATTTTTAATTTACATTTTTATTTAATTTTTATTTATTATTATTAATTATATTCCCTGTGTATGAGCTGTTACTATAGAAACACTAAGGCATTAATATAAAGCTATCATTCATGTTACAGCTGGACCTACTGTCTGAGTCATGCGCACCTTAAGTCCAATCAGATTCGAGAATTCAGCCATGCTGTGGTATATTTTCTATTATTGTATGATTGAAAGGATGTTAATGTATTCGCGTCATTATTTCTGGATATGCTAAGGATTAGTGCATGTATTAAATCATTATTATGAAAGCATTAGTTACACGTGCCTCATAGTACAGTGTTACCGAATCACCTACAGTATAGACAAAGGTCTTAAAATACTGAAACACCCCCAGCATTCTTCCTCTAAGTTTGTGTGCAATATGAGTTCTCCTTTGCTGTTGGTTTGATTGATGACCTGTATTTCTTGTTGCTACATGGATTACTTGGCACTCTACTGAAAGTTTACCTTCCTTACCTCAATTTTTTAAAAAAAATGTTCACATTGAAATATTTGTGATGTGTTATTGATTGTGTATAGATGTGTTACTGATTCTGGTGCTGGCTAGTCCTGTATTTTCATTTTTTCACAAGAAGTTAGTGTTTGACAGAAAAAAAATAAAAACTTTTCCACTCACCATTTTGATCAATGTTCAATGTCATATTAATAAGAAATCTAATGTTGAAGCAGCTCAGCTCATTAATGACCTACAAGATAACAAGCATGATGGTGTTAATCAAGGATGGTGGTATTACTGTGGATTTTGAAGCACTGGGAGCTGATCTGTTTGAGCAGAGTATACAGATGAGATAGTGAATGAGCTGGACTGACTAAAGAACTGAAGGCTAATTGCCAATGGCACCGGTATCAGTGTGTAGTCGAGTAGCATTCTCTGGGTAATGCAGGAAACCATTAACCAAAGTGAAAATAGACACGTTGATAAAATATGTCAACTCAGAATTTCATTATAATATCACATATTAATTATAAATATTGATATGCAGGTCATTTAGTGTGGATTCTCTCTCTCTCTCTCTCTCTCTCTCTCTCTCTCTCTCTCTGTGTGTTTAGCTATGGCTCTCTCGGTTCTTATTAGAACTACCTTGAACTTGATCTACTCAGTTTGTGGAAGCTTTCTGAATTCTTTTGGTGCATGTATCATTGTCAGCACCTTTATCAGCTTAGCTCTTGAACTGCCTTCCGTCTCTCTTTTTTAAGTCACTTGGGACAGAATTATCGCATGATAGAATTGCGTTGAATTAAAAAGACAATAAACCCGCTTACTGCTTACTGGTGGAATTTCATTGTGCTTAAAAAGATAATTGAGAATACATGAGATTTAGTTTCACCTTTTTATCAACACTTCACTGCAAACTTATTTTCCATATCCAGTGCAAAAGTCTTTGGTACCCTAGAAATGTTTTTAAATAATTCCATAGATATGTATTTGATGTCTTTTGTGTCAGTGTGTGAGTAGAATTTTAGATTTCCGTTCATTTTTCAAAAAATAAATGCTCTGGAGAATTCTTTATGTCCTAAAGCAACGCTACATTATGTTTCATACCACTTTTCAGATGAAAAAAAAAAATCATGATTACTTTGTAGGTATGCTGTATAGCACAGTACATGATTAAGTAAGAAAAAAAACACAACAGGGCGTGCTGTTGTAGGAAAATAATCAACGATGGGGTGGTGTGCTGCAGCCTGATGTGAAGCAGAGTCACTGTTACCACCATAAAGTTGATTATTTCCCAATAACATATTCCGATGTGTTTTATTCCTCTTATACCACAGGAATCTGCCAACAGTTACTATGATTTATTCATTGAAGAACATGTACATTTTGTTTGTTTATCGTTATATTAATGTTAAATTCAGTGACTCAAGTTAGTTATTACTTACAGTATAGCAGCTATACTGTTGATCTCTCATCAGCCTCAATTTTTCTCTCTCTCTCTCGAAATTAATAATACAAAAAAAGTGCAGCTTGTCAAGTTACTGAGAAACCATAAAGTGCAAACTTCTGCCTCCTGAAAACATTCCTATGGCAGGAAACCTAAAGCCTTACCTCTGTATATTACAAAGCTCTGACACTGGAGACTCCTTCCAAACATAATAAACATCTCCTTCTCCTCACAGAAAACCTCACCATATCAACAATTATTAGAAAAAGCACACTGACATAAACCTGTGATTTGAATCACAGCCAGCACTATTGTCAGATCTACTGTTATAGAAAATTGTCAACACCTTCTGACCAATCAGTGACAAGAATTCGACAGAATTGATGCATATGCTCACATCAAATACTGATTTCAGTTTTTCAACTATTTACAGCTTATGTTTATATTCATAAGCATTTCATTTCTTTAAGTACATTTATATATTTCAATCCTTTTGTTGTTTTCTGCCTTATGGACTTTTCATAAACAAAACCAATAACACACAATTGTAACATGCATACTTTACAACTACTTATACATTGTCAGTAGAATTGCTCACAGTGTCCTGTGTGTGTTTGTGTGGTTAATCGACAGGAGAAAAGGGTACTTGTGGTCAGTAGAGTGCACTTTCAGCTGAGCGTCTGAGTGTGTGCAGCTGTCCGGGGTCACACGTGGGTCAGTTTGTTGTCAGAATGTACTCCTACTGTTTCCAGAGAGATAAAACGATGCTGGTTAATGAAAAATGAAACTGCGGACACAGCCTCTTCTCTGTGCATACCTCATGCTAATTAAAAAATAAATTATACTGGAATAATTTACAAATGAATAATGTATCCAAAATGAAATTAATGGCAAACCAAGATGGATTGTTCCAGCAGCGATTAATAAATGAATAGGCACCTCCATGATTGGCTTTAAATGAGGTAATTGAGTGAAAGCTTAGCGGGAATTGACATGGCTGTGTCATCAATTAATACTGCATATCACATAATTTATCATCATCACTGTTAGAGAGAGTAACAAGAACATGAACTGGGATGCCATTGATTTAATATATCTTGCAATACAAGTGTTCTGATTGGATGAAAGAGCAATTTATCCCTCCCTTTGCCTTTTTGACTTAGGCAACATACTCTGCATTAAGGCTTATTTCGCTTTACGGAATGTTCTCATTAATGATTCATGCGTCTCCTTGATTAAACAGCATTTTAAGCCCAGCAAGCAAAGCACGCCCCATCCTCTGTTGATTAAGTCTTAGAGTGTCAACACAGCAGCCCTGAATTTGAAAGCTGGCAAACATAATCACCAGCATGTCGGATGAGCTTCCTCGGCATCTCAAATTGTTTATTTATGTCTCGGGCCTTTCCTGAAATTGTACACCAGAAAAGCTGATAATAATAATAATAATAATAATAATAATAATAATAATAATAATTAGCAATGTCTCAAAATTTCTAGTTTGTAAGAATTAGCTCTAGCCACTTACCAAACATACAGATGGTAATAGAGATGAATATACTTTTCGTGTGACTTCATTTATATGAAATCTCGTCTCAATGGTAGGTTGCTTCATGCTTCCCTTATGCAGATGTTTTTAAAATAACTTCATAGGATATGTATGCATGACAATATTCTATAAAGGGCTAAAAACATACAATCCCAGCTGGGTTGAGCATACCAGCATTGCACTGGAGGCAGAAGAGATGTTCAATGACAGTTAATCCCAGCCTGGTGTGCAGGTTGTTAGGCTGCAGAAGGTGTGTGAGGACAAGAAATTGTCAGATTTGGCCAGAATTCAGCAGGAATTCCCTATCTGAGTAACAAGCTATCGGCTGGTTTCCAGCATGCTTGTGTTAGTTTATCTAAAGAAGGTTCCGGCTCGAGTGTTATTTGCCATTTTGTTGCAATGAATTATTCATGGAAGTGTCTTGTGGTGTTTACAGTGGTCTATGCTGAGATGAGGGGACTAGAAAGAAATAGGAAAGCAAGATAGGAAATGTTGCTAAAGGTATATTCATTCATTCAAAATCAGTAAACCTTATCCTGGTCAGGGTTGTGGTGGATCCGGAGCCTATTTTGGGAACATGAGCATGAATACAACCTGGATGGGACGCTGGTCTATTGCAAGGCATGATCTAATTGAGCACTTCTGTTCGCTCTAACCTAAGCAAAGCTACTGTATGTGTCCTAACTAAAGTCTGAATTATACCAAAACTCCCTTGTGCATCCCACCAGAGTGATCTCTGTTATTGCTCATTAATCAAATCTCTCTCAAAATGTTAGTCCCACTTCCTGATGAATTGATTTGCTTTATATTTAGCTGACTCAGTTATGTGGCCTGTATTTAGTTTTCATTTCAGAATTCCTCATTTCCTCATAGATTGACACAATGGCATTTTAGGCATACTAGCTCTTAAACTTGCAAACTTACATGCAGAAGCTAGTAGCGCAGTGGTGATTCATTATTAATGATTTCATTAATAAAATAAGACCACATTGTGATTACTGTCATCTATGCCATTAATTGAGGCTGTGCTGAATATTCCTATTCCTTCAATTAAGTGCTGGTTCTGAGCTTGGCTAAACGTGGACACGTTGTTGTCTAGAGAGCTTCCAGGCTAGTTTAGGGAATAGATCAGAAAACTCCTGACCAGTTTATATCCAGTAATCTGTTAAATCAAATTAATCAGGACTCTTGATTAAGGAACTGGAAGTTGGAATGTCTTTAATTTATAAATTGTACATTTGAGTGTAATTTGGAATGTTGTGTTGTAAAATGGTTGTACTGACATCTTTTTCTTTGTAACTAGGTCTGACAGAGATTGATAAAATTTATTATTAAAAAAGTAACTCTTGAAATTGTTTTTAAATTTATGTCTAAAACGAGCAGATAAGGCTTTCTTTGGTTTGATTTTGGACGTGTAGTAATTCATGGGTTCTGGCTGGAACTGTGAGGTCATGGGGTGTCCATAAATCAAACACTGGTTGTAGCCATTGCCCTTCATCCTGTCATGAAAAAGGTGATCATGGGAATTCAGGGACCATGGGAATGATGAACTGATACAGTAATTGCACGCCAAAGCTAATGAAAGAGTAACAGAGCAGCAGTTGTACAGCAAGATTTCCTTGTGTTTTCCTGCCTCAGCATTGGCTACGGTTTCCATCAAGTACCCTATTCACATTCATTTGTGTAAACTGGCACCATGATTGACCATGACTGACAAGCCAATTTTCAATGCAATGGCCATATTTCTTAGAATATTACATGCAGCGTAATCAATTTATTTATTGTTCTGTCCACTTCTTTCCTCTGAATAACCTCCTTCTTTCTCTCTCTCTCTCTCTCTCCCTTTCACTGCACACAGCTATATTATATATAAAATATGGCTGAAGACATCATACAATTCTTTAATATCCACTCATCGGTCACTCTAACAGGAACACCTGTACACCTGCTCATGTATGCAGTTATCCAATCATCCAATCATGTGGCAGCAGCACAATGCATAAAAATCATGCACATACAGGACAAGAGCATGAGTTAATGTTCACATAAAATATCAGAATAGGGAAAAAATGTGATCTCTGTGACTTTGATCGTGGCATGGCTGTTGGTGCCAGATGGTCTGCTTTGCGTATTGCGAAACTGCAACTCTCCTGGGAATTTCTCTAGAGTTTACACATGCTGCAAAAAACAAACAAAAAAAAAACATTCTGTGAGCTGAGAGTCTGCAGGCTGAAATGCCTTGTTGATGAGAGAGATCAGAAGAGAATGACCAGACTGGTCTGAGCAGACAGGACATCTACAGTAATTCAAATAAGCACTTTTTACAACTGTGGTGAGCAGAAAAGCATCTCAGAACTCTGAACCTTGAGGTGGATGGGCTACAGCAACGGAAGACCACCTCAGGTTCCACTCCTGTTATCCAATAAGACGACTCTGAGGCTATAATGAGCACAGACTCAGCAAAACTGGACAGCTGAAGACTGGAAAAAGACCAAGTGATTTTTTTTTTCTAATCTTAAACTGGTCAGTTTGGGTGAGGCTGTGCCCATGATATCCTCAGATTCCTGTTCTTGGTAGGAGTGGAACCTGCTGTGGTCTTCTGCAGTTGTAGCCCATCCACCTCATGGTTTGATGTTTTGTGCATGCTGCGATGCTTTCCTGCTCACCACAGTCGTAAAGAGTGATTATTTGAGTTACTCTATCCTTCCTGGCAGCTCGAACCAATCTGGCCATTTTCCTCTGACCTCTTTTATCAACAAGACATTTCCACCCACAGAACTGTCACTCATGCAATGTGTGTTTTTTTTTTTTCTCCACACCATTCACCATTCTGTGTATACTGTAGAGACTCAAACTTCACTCAAATGAGCGTTCCAACATCCATACCATGATCAAAGTCACAGGAATCACACTTTTTTATTCATTTTAATGTTTGACGTGAACATTATCTGAAGCTCTTGACCTATATCTGCGTGATTTTTGCATTGTGCTGCTGCCACATGATTGGCTGATTAGATACCTGCATGGACGTGCAGGTGTACAGGTGTTCCTAATAAAGTGAATATTTCAAACCCACCTTTCCACTGAATGTCATAACTGTAACCAATTACCGAGAATCGTGAAAACATTTACACAACTGACACCATGCTATATTCAGTGTAATCAAATTGCTTAGCATACTACCAGCCTCCTTCTTTAACACCCTCCCTCTCGCTCTATCTTTTTTCACTCAGATCACATCCCACATGCACAAATTGCACTTACATCAACCACTTGAAATGTAATTTCTGCCACACAAGGGGTCTTGTCTCCATGAGACTCATCATTCAGTGTGGTGTGTAGCGAGTGGCCAGGCAGAGGTCAGTGCTGACAGTTTAATACGTTTTGACCCCACATTTCCACTCAGCCGTTTAATTAATCAGAGGCAGTGGTATGGTCCAGTGCTGAGGCATGGCCAGGGGTTGAGAGAGGGAAAAGTGACCCGATTTATTCCCCTCTCATTTGTCTGCTAATTAATACCACTCCTGCTGGTCCTGACGCCAAACCTAAGAGGGGGCATTTTAATTGGAGAAGTGCCACAGCATGATCCCGGTACAGTTTGCAGTGTCCTGATTTCACTTATGACAAGTGGTGACAGCAGTGTTTGTGAATAGCTGTTTGATCCATGGGTAATCTCCATTCTCTGAGGAGCTTTTGCAAGCATTGGAGGGATTTTGAGAAAAGCTGAGATGATGGGTTAATAAAGGCATACTTTCCATAATCATGTCACTGGGAAAAAAACAAAACAAATGGCAATATTTCTAGCTAAGTGGAATCATGGAATTATAGAGGAGATGCGGCAGAATTACATCTTCACTAACAGGGACTACAAAGCATGCAGAGTGTCAGATACATATGCAGCAGTGGCTGAGGGATACATCCACAGCCTTTTATTTGCCTTCAAGAATCGGTATCCCTGGGACATACATTGGAAATAGTGACTTTCAAAATACAAAATAACATAGATCTTAGAATAATGAACATTTTATGGAAAAAAGTAATAATAATGAAAATTGTTCTTTGGAAATCTTGATTCACAGTAGAAATCCTGGAATTATGGACGGATGACGAGCTTTATCTACTCTCTGAGATTTGAAAGACTGGACAAAGTCAGATTCATAAACAGAAAAACTGCTGATTTTTTTAAAAATTTATTTTGAGACATCCCTTCCCTGGATCATACTTTTAAAATACTAGTTATAAAATCATTCATGGATATCTCTGTTTTAAGCATAAATTTACAGATGTAATATGAATGCACATAGTGATAGATATGCTAGACTACACATACTGGTCCCTTTCCAGTGACAGCTGGTTGTGTTATTAAATGCGAAGGCTGTAGTTAATGTTCTGTCATCTGTCCTTTTGTGTGTTTTGTACTTTGATGTGTCCTAATTTTTTTACACTATACGGCCAAAAGTTTATGGACACCTGACCATCACCCCCAATTAAAAGTGAGATGGTCCCCTCTTTGCTGCTATAACTGCCTCCACTCTTCTGGGAAGGCTTTCCACTAGATTCTGGAAAGTGGCTGTTGGCATTTGCCCATTCAGTCACAAGAGCATTAGTGAGATCGGGCACGTATCTAGGGCAAAAACGCCTGGGGTGAAGTCAGCTTTCCAATTCATCCCCAAAGTGTTCAATGGGATTGAGGTCAGAGCTCAGGCCACTTGAGTTCTTCAACTCCAGCCTTGGCAAACCATGTCTTCATGGACCTTGCTTTGTGCACAGGGGAATTGTCATGCTGGAACAAGTTTGGGCCCCTTAGATTTAATGAAGGGAAATTGTAATTCTATTACATCCTATACAATTGTGTGCTACAACGTGGAAGGCCCATATATATGGGTGTGATGGTCAGGCGTCCACATATCTATGGCCATATAGTGAATCTACTTTTAGTTTCTCCTCCAAACTCATTTTGTGGAGAAAAAGGTTGACAGAGTAAATAATCTGCCTTGTCCACATTCATAACCTCAGTGACTATATTTCATATGCACCTTCTCATCACTGCTGATGACATATTACAGATGTGTCAATCACAGAGGCTTCAGAATATCAGCCCAAATGGAGATAAACTCTAGAGGGTGTTTCACTTTCACATATGCAATCACATAACATGATTGGCACTGATAGGCTGCATGAATCTACAGTCTGGGCTAGAGTAAAATCAGTCCCATCCTCACTTTCTTCATACCATTCTGTGTATTTGTCACATGGCCATGGGTGGCCCTGTTGCTCTTGATTCCTCAAATGTCTAAGATAAGCCTCATTAAAATATATTAAAATATTCTGATATGGATGCCATAAATGAAGCCTCATACTGATGCCTTTTTATAAGAAAAGACAGGGGTGTTTAGTCCTGCTAGTATATTTATACCAGCCATCCCTGTCCCTTTCCCAATAAAGGCTGCATTTATATGCTAGAAGTGAATACATTTTTTATTAGAGCTCACAGCTGTTTAACTCACACCCCATATGTCATGCACACATTCCTCGTTGCAGTTGTCCTGGCAAGCATTAGGATTCTCCAATGAATAAAGATACATTCTTTTTATAGTGTGCTGTCTGCTGACATTTTCTTGTCAGTCCAAATACCCCAGCAACACCATGTCTATGTGGAATACACTTCTGCTGAATGTTGCTCAGAACACACATCTTTTTACACCTTCTGACATGATTGGTGGTCTTTTATGGACTTTTCTTTTGGATGGGGCTCACAACACAACTAAAGATGACCCATGAGCAGAGAGAACTTTTCTTTAGCAGAGCTCTTCACTGGCCTTCTGAGTCCTGTGCCCTTATCTTGGGAGTTCTGTGCTCTGCTTGGACCTCCATTGGAATTGCTAAACATGACCTTCAAGAAGACATTTAAAAATGACCTGAGATTGCTTTCCACCTCCCAGTAAAATTTTGTTGTATAATACAGCATATAATACACTGACCACTTCAGCTATTTGGATAGATGACAACTTAGAGTGTACAACATCTTGTGAACAAACATGGTATAAGCCAATATTTCTGAGGGGGGAATTGAAGCATAGCCAGGTTGTCCCTGATTTAAAAAAAAATTTTTTTTATTTTGTTAGAATTTTGAAAATCACAACCCATTATTGGCAAAGTTATTATATTTATTCCTGGGTTTTTGTAATTATTAGCCTGTTTGATTGGTCACATGAATTGAATGGGGTTAATCAAGACCTCAATAACAAGTAGCCTATAAACAATGTAACTTGGGCCCTAAAGTGCATTGTCCTCGGAAGGTTCAGGAATAAAAAGCTCTGTGTTTCCAATAAATAGACAGAATATCATTGTACGCATTAAAATGATGATTGTAATCGTCTGAATAGCTGTATTATTTTCATAAAATAAATCTGTTCTGAGGGGGTGGGGTGGAATTAATTTCACAGTTAAAGGGCTCCCCTGCTGCAAAATATTGAGAACCACTTGTATAAACAACGTAACATTGCCATTAAAGACCTCCGTTTTATGTGCAAAATCAATCAAAAGCTCAATACTGACATCACCTCTGGTTTAATTTGTTGAGAGTAACTTTCTCATTCCGAGTTGGTCTAGACTGCCGAAACGGGGGGGGTTTTGAGTGGAAATCTTTTTTCAGGAAGCTAAGAACCCACTATCCAAAGAACCCTTTTATCCAGGAACCAAAAGATGATGGCTGAAATAAAATGTTTGAAAGGTTAAATTTAATTTCAAAAGGTAAACCATATCCATCACTTAATCCATAATATAATTAATTTGTATGGATTTGTAGAGGCATATTAGCATTACACATATTGTACACCGGTTCTGTTTTTTTCCCCCTCTGATTACTTCAGACACTTGAGTTTTAAAGCCCCTGTTAGCAAACAGAGCTTCAGTGGTTCAGATAGTGTCAGAGTGACTGAGTGGCTTATTGTGCTGTTCAGTGCTTGGCATGGAGTATGCATCATTTAACCCATGTTCTTTACCTAGAGCCTTTTTGGGCAGGGATAAAAGATTCAAGAATCAGAGAGACAATGTGTGAGATAGGAATAGCAGGCTAAGATGCTTTGTGGGGACTTTCAGAGCACAGGACAAGAGCAACATCCAGGGATATGCTGGGATTAAATCTTCCTGTGAAAAGAGAGATCAAAACTTTAGCTGCTCTTCTGACAAAGATTGATCGTATCCTGTTCTGTGAAAACTGTCTAAAATTGTGTGAGAATACTATAAGAACAATATGGCTTTACAATTTGCACAACCCAGAGTCGCACATGGTTAATATAAGGGCAAGGTAAGTGATTATAGATGTTCTTATGTCCTCTTTAATATGAAATCCAGTAAAACTGTAGAGGTTTTTTTTTTTTTTTTGTGAGATCAGGTTGTTCAGAATGTTGAACAACCTAAAGAATGTATTTATGGACAATGATTTGAATTTTTTTAATGGAAAAAAGTATAGTATACCTGCAGTATATAGTAAGTTTACTATTAGTGTAGCAATATACGCTATACTTGTAGACTAATGTGTACTTCGTAAGAAATAACACTGTAGTTTATACTGAAGTTTGCTATTTAAATATTAGCATATCTAAGTGTACTTAAAGGAAAGTGCACTAAGTAATGAGTAAATTATTATATTTAACATCCCATTAATCAAATTCATGCTAGCTTGATTTTTCTGTGCTGACAGTTTGTCTTCAAATGTACTATGTAAATAAAAGTTGACTTGACTCTAGACAAACAATAAACAAAAGTCAGTATTTAAAATCCTGTTCCTAAGTGGCACAGAAGGAAAGCTTTTGGCCAGTGCTAGGAGGAATCATCCTGAGGATGGCTGTAGCAAGTTCAAAGTAAGCAGCATCTTGGTGTAGCAGATTTTATTTTTTTTTGTCTTAAGAATGTTTAATGTGTACTTACAGGCGATACCATTTCTTTCAGACTGAGTACAAATATATGTTTCTGGCACATGTCGAATATCAGTACAGTCACTGATACTGAAATGAGTGATCTACACATTTTATTTATGGTGGCTGCTGCCGTGAGTTTCATGCTTAAGATTTTAAGGTGTTAAAATCGAAAGAAAACACGGGGGCAGCTGATGTGAGTGCGCAGGGCAGTCTCAATATTAAAAGTGAGCATAATTAAGCAATATCGCACGAGCAAGAGTGCGATTGTGATATTGCTTTTATACAACGGTTCTATTAACAAAAAATTAATAACAATTAAGTGACATTTCAGACACACTATGGCCAAATATACTGTTTATTTTTCCTCTGCTAGCGGAAATAGATCCCAAACACGCCAAATCACTTTATAACACGTTGCCTAGCTCACTGGATAGCTAGCTCACGTTGATTTGTCAATTCCTATTAACGGTGCTTCCAGTAAAATTGGTCCCTTCTTCCTTTTCATCTTCATCTGATAAACTTTCATATTATAGCCAAAAGTTATATTCCTGAAATGCCACGTCTGCTGATAACGTCATTAACACTACTGTCGTAACAGTTTCAGCCTAGGAAGAATTTTAATTTTAAGTGGTGAATACAGACATTTATTTAGCAGACACTCTTATCCAGAGCGACTTACATTTAGCTCCTATACAACTGAGCAGTTGAGGGTTAAGGGCCCAGCAGTGGCAGATTGGCAGTGTTGGGATTTTGAACTCACAACTATCAGATCAGACATCAAATATCTTATCCACTGAGCTACCCACTGCAGACTAGTGGAGCACTACAGACAGTGAAACGTCCCGGTGCGTTTATAGGAAATATAGGCACTCTTAGAACGCCGCTCGACCAATCAAATTAGTGCACCATAATTAACTGTTGTATAAGTTGCCATGAATTACACCTTGGCAAAGTGTAAAAGAAGCGTATGTGTCTCAGTGCTCAGTGCTCTCTCTCACTTTCCCTGCACGCCTTTGTGCTTTTTATTAAATATACTGCTTAAATGCCTTAAAATGTTTTATCAGGTTACTTGTATTGTAGTAAAATGTTGTAGTACTACCTCTTGATTTTTTTTGCAGAGCACAGTTTACAGCCTACTTTGAATTGATTGCCATCATTAAGCATGAAATAAGTCCAGATCGCTGTAATTTTGTGTTATCATTTCATTAGAACAACAGTGTACACTAAGCTTACATCAAATAGTATCATATGGCAGACTAAATGAGCATGTTTTCGGACTGATGACCCGATAACAGTATCAGTATTGATGCACTTCTACTGTGTAGCATTGCTGTTCACGGCTGCAGGATCCTGGGTCTAAATAGCCTAGTATACTCAATTATGCTCAATTTACAGCATTTATATCCTCAGCTTCTGTAAGGCCTGGTGCTGTTGTTATACATGTGCAGGTAGTCGTATATAATTTTCATATTTTCCACTTTTCTAATCAATATCTTATGTTTTCCATAAGTGATGGCGCACTGAGAAAACAATTCATTTATACTGTCTAATTTTCAAATAACATGCCACTCAGTGGTGGATGAAATCATCACCTTGACTCAGTCAGAGCCATTTATTAGTGTTTCCACAGACAATGAGGCATAACTGAGATGAAAACCTGTCTCCAGCACTGAGCTCACAACTCATAATTACAGCCTTCTTGCACCTCAAAGATGAAAAAGCATTATTATCAAATTAGCTTTGGGGGTGGGGGAGAGGGGTGGTGAATCATCTCGATGTGTTGTTTTTGGTCTGTGTCAGAGCTGCAATCAGAGTCCTGGTGTTAGCAGCTGGTGAAATTTCAGTCACATTGAATAATGGCAGCATTTATTGGGGTTTGATTGCATGAGGCTGAAAAGGCCAGGGTCTGGAAAAAGGAACCCAGGTTGTGGATTGCTCAGTGGGTCTGATTTCCACACGAATGTAGAAACAATATTTTAGAAGCTGTCACGCAAATGCAAAAACACAAAAATGCATTGAATTTAGCTTACATCTTAAATACACCCATGCATCATATATTAGATTCAAAACCAAAGTACAGTATGTCTGCTGACCTGGATGAAAGTGTCTAATTTTAATATCACATGTGTTCTTGTGCAACAATTTAGAATTCCAGAATCCCAGGAGGGATGGACAGATAGGCAGGCAGGCAGGAAGGTAGGTAGGTAGATGGATTAATATGTAGGTAGATAGGTATTTGGATGGGTGAATGGATGGATAGTTATGCGGACAGGTAGGTAGGTAGGTAGAAGATGGACGGATAAATGGATGGATAGATGGATCATCAATAGATAGATCATATATCTCAGTTATTAGCAGTGATTGCTTTCTTCAGAAAGGTACAGAGCAACATGCTGGTAAACATTTGCCAAAAACACTATTCAGCATGTCAGCATTGTTTAAGAAATTGGAGATTAGTACATTTCATAATTGCACGTTTGTCTAACTTATAAATATGGATGTTGCTAAGATGACGCCTGTGATGCCTCAATACGTACATTAACATGCCAGACTCAACTAATAGTGCATAAAGTGATCCTAATCCTTAAGAATATCACCCACTGTGAATTGTGCAATTAAATAAAAACACAGCGCTAAATGCTAAGATTTGTGTGTGTGTGCCTAGTGTGGCAAGATATAAAGAGAGCAAATGAAAGAGAGAGACAAGAGAAAAGCTGTGGCATTTTGATCTTCCTGCAACAATTCACCCCAACAGGCAGACAGGTTTAGAAGAGCTCGTTTTTTATGAACTCGTAAGCAAGCCTTTGGAAAAAGCAATTTCACGCTTGAGTATACTACGCTGGAATTCGGCGTTGTCCCTCTGATTAATTCTCTCTTCCCCCAGCCCACAAACAAAAGCTTGACAGGTAGGGAAATTAATTACCTGCACTATTATGCAAATAAGTCAGTGAGCCCCATACAGACAGACGAAGATATCTCAGATAACTCAAAATAGCTGTGCTAAGAATATGAGGCAGCAGAAACTGTACATAGTGAGAAATCCTCCCAACTCGTGGGTGTAAAATGACCCGACAGGCTCTCGCAGGCCTAACTGATAGCATTTCATTAAATGTGTTGCAGCTAGCCTGAGTTCTCCATCTTTTAAAGTACCCCTGAAGGTGTAATTTTAAACCATTAAAAAATAATCTATGATGAATAATAAATTGTTTAATATGTCTTTTAATGCCCGAGAAACTTCTAAAAGAGTCCTAGGAAATCTCTACACCTTCAAGCTCATGAAGTATGCAAAGAACTATGAATATACATGAGGTGGAAACTCCCCATGTCCACCTGCCTTCCCAAGTAAAAGGCAAAAAAAGAGTAATAATTAAATTAGTTAATAAAAGTTATAAATAAATAAATAAATAAATAAATAAGCCTATGAATACCTATCTGTGAGTTGTAGAAGTGACGTCTATACGTCGATATCTATCTATCTATCTATCTATCTATCTATCTATCTATCTATCTATCTATCTATCTGGGCAGTTGAAGATTGGAAAAATACCAGAAGACATTTTTTCAATCTTCATTTGTCTGGTTTTAGTGTATCTGTGCCCACTGCAGCCTCAGATTCCAGTCTTCTGCTATTGTAGCCCATTCACCTTAACATTCAATGTGTTGTGTGTTCTGAGAGCTTTTCTGCTCGCCAAGGTTGTAAAAAGTGATCATTTGACTTCCCATTGCCTTCCTGTCAGCTGGCCGTTCTCACTGGATCTCTCTCACCAAAAAGGTGTTTCAGCCCACAGAACTGCCACTCAGTGCATGTTTATTTTATTTGAATTTTTTTGGACAATTTTATATTTGTATAGACTGCTGTGCGTCAAAATCCCAGATCAGTTTCTGAAATAATCAGAAACGCCTGTCTGGCACCAATAACCATGCCATGTTCAAAATCACTGAGATCACTTTTTTTCCCCCATTCTGCTGTTGGTAATTTGAAATTTGTGGGGAAAAATGTTTAAAATTGAAATGAAGTGTTTATAGAAATTTTATGGCCCTGCCTGATTTTTTTTTTTTATATCAATGAGAAATTTTAAACAAAGATTTCAAATGCATTTGAACATTAATGAGTCTATAATTGTATTCTGCCATGGACTGAACAAACATTAACACTGTATCATCATATGATATGCATGCATATTGTAGAGAAAATGCAAAAAAAGCAAAGAAAATCATGAGGTGGCAATATCATACTTTTGCCATTACCTGTCATGTTTCACATTTGCTTTTACTGATTTCTGATCTATTTTCCTAATATTTAACTTTTCACTTTTTTGGTGTAAAAATGACCACAATGCACATGTTAGGTGATGCACTTGATCCAATGTTAAGCATGAAACACTTTTATATTCTGAGAAGATCTCTTTTCTTTTATATGACAAAATGTGATATTGACCTAAACTCCAGCCTATATAATCAGACTATGCTGTCCAAGAGGAATTAAAAATAAAAATCGGGGTTTTAAGTGCACATTAATGTGGCTTTAACAAGATTCTAATGAGCACAAGAACTGGAGTGTTGTAGTATTAGTGGCGTCTAAGTTCTCGCATCTTCACTGGTATTCACAGCCACTTGACTACAGTGATGTGTATAGCAAACTCTATAAACTAGAGCTTACAGTATGTCACTGGCTTCAGTTGCCTGTACTTCAGATACACTCAGCTTATTATGTTTTGAATTATTTCCCAACACAGATTAAGCCTAGTCTCTAGTAAACGGGTGCTTTAAATATTGATTAATGAGCGTTCCATTTCCAAAGCATGGATGAGACAGGCCAAGACATTTAAAATGCATTTTAAATATTTTCTCTCTCAAACTAAATTAAGAGCTATCCTGTAGCTGGTGGCATGCCTACATGAACTTCAGAGGAAGGTGGATTAAGTTTTCAATAATATCATCAATTCGAGAATGCACTTGGCTGCTATAAATCATATCAATAACAATTTAAAAATATTTGCTTTCTTAAACCTGTGAGCTAGCAAGAGCTTTAGTAGAAGGCAGATTTATTTTCACTAATAGCAACTTTGGGAATGCAGTTAAGCTTTATAAATATAATATAAGCACCGTATGCCTGAATTCCAATTTACCCTCTAGGTCAGTGTATGTTCGTGTACAGTTGTTTAATGTCTGATTTTTTATAACAGATCCATCCCACAGATGGGTGATGATTCTGCTTGTAGTGTGGGAGGACGAGTTATAGTCTATGATACTTTTTCAGCTTAAGGCAGGATGTAGGGAAATATATATTTATTTCCCCAGAAACCTAAACCAGTAGTGTATTCCCTCTAGCTGTATCTAGGGTCTATATGAACCCTTTAAAAATGGTTCCATGTGAAGTTGTCTGAAGATGTTCTCCTAGAGGTATAGGAGATTGTGGAGTTACATCAGACTGCACTGCAATTTAGAGTGGTGTAGATGTGAGGAATACAAGACTGGTTGTTATTTACTCTGCACTGAACACACATTAAATGATACATTTAATGAGAAGTGAATACAGATGGAAAAGTGATCATACTGGGTCACATTGAAAGCAAAATATGGTATCTAAACAAATTAAGCACACTCATGCTATGGAATGCCATTCAAAGCCGATATTAAGTACATATGGCTAAATATGACACTATACTATTATTAGTATCGTCCCTGTAAAGGCCACAGAAAGATTTTTGTGTTTGTTTTGCATGGAAGAGACAGGATCTTAATTGAAGACATTGATTTTTTTTTTTTTTTTTGATAAAATTGTAAACTACACTTACTTAAAGTGAGCTGTAACCATAAGAGATGAGTCCTTGGAATGCTTATCCTTCAGATCATCTGAATGTTTTCTTTACAGGAGAGCACATCCGATTAGCCTGTTGTACACTGTTGTACTGTTGTACACTTTCAATGGTCTTTCAATAATTATTACATTGACTTTTACGGCATTTGGCAGACATCCTTATCCAGAGCGACTTACAGAAGTTCTTTGTAGTCTCTAGCAATAAATACATCCTCATATTGGTTCACTAGGTCAGGGACTAAGAGTAAAATCCTTGTTGGGGAGGTAACATTGTATGAAAAACACACACTTCAACTGTGTGTCATACTGTCATACTGTCATACTGTATGAGATGGTTTCAAATAAATCTTATAAATTCTATAACAGAGTGAGATCATACATGCTCTCCATGTCAGATTGTATGATAAAGATCTTGGAACAATACACCTGCATTAAAGGAAATTACCACATTTTGCTAATATCAGGACACGTGTAGGAAATGGGTCACGTGAACATGCTATCCTCCTATTGGTGCTTTTTAGATGAGTATAAAAATTGAGCTGAAAATCTTCTAAACCTGACTTAAACATTTTTTAATAAGGATGTCAGGAAACCAGTGATTAGCATTCAAACCTTCCTACTTACCTACTATATAACCGCAGGAGTTTAAAGGGTTAACTGCTTTAGATATGTTTCATTTTGCCTTGATATATTTGTTTCTTTCTCTCCATTATTGCAGCATAAGATTAGGTCATGGTGTCAACATGGCATTCCTTTTGGTAGAAGGATGTCTGATAGCCGTCTGTTATTAATTTCCTTTGGTCCTTGTACTTCCAGTAGCAAATAAAGCCATCCACATGCAGCATATTACTGGCTCACTGATGATGGAATAGGTTTCTCCATTGCTCTTTATTGCTGCTCAAAAAAAACAAACAACACCTCTACTGTAGCTTCAGCAGACCAAAACTATCACAGGGTGAACGGGTATAAGCATATAATTTCTAATATGATGTTATATGCAGTGTTAGCGGTACTTTGAATGCTGCATTGTATGCAAAGTGACATTTAAATGAATTAGCAAATTTTGCATCCCTCTGTCTAAACGAATACACTTTTTATTGATTTATTTCACATGCAATGTAAAATGCAATAAATATGATCTATAAAATATAATATTTCACTTGTCAAACAATTTATCAAAGAATTCAAAGTTTACAGTGGGAATTGTATAATCACTTTGATCATCAGTATCATCCACATCGACTTCTATCTCATCATGTGAGGTAAAAGCCACTGACAGCATTTAAACTGAGCACTGTTCACTCATACATTGGTGCTAAAATAATTGCTGATTGAGTTTTTTGGCATTGAAGCATTTTAAAAACTTTGTCCAGTGTCATCTGTACAGGCCAGTTTTGGACTCCTAGGCACAGAAGGCTGTGGCAGCATCAAGATTCAAGCTCACAAACTTTCCATGTCATTTTGGTGAAATATGCTGTCTGTTTATGCTGCCTTGAAGCAGATGCATCAAAGTATATCACTGACAAAAAATTACATTTTGGTCAAAACTTGATTTTTCTTCAATTTGGCTTTTGTCCAAGTACTCAGCTGCAGTGACATCTGATGGGTTTTCCCAGAGTACTACGCAAACACACTCACTCAACACTTTATAAGGAACACTATATTAATACTGGGTAGGGCCTCCCTTTGCTCTCAAAACAGCCTCAATTCTTCATGGCATGGATTCCACAAGATGTTGGAA
>CM075024.1:11578220-11601807 GCA_037576675.1 Pangasius sanitwongsei
TATATATATATATATATATATATATATATATATATTGAACTTCATTCAATGGCAATATTAAAAACATAAATATGACCCTATTATTTTATATTTTTTTTTGCATGGTGATTAGAAGCAATAGAATCTTAATTGGAGACATTATTCAATGTTGAATTTTAAATGGATAAAACACTTACTTAAAATGAATTTTCTTTATACCGGAGTGCATCATATTAACAAAAACATTTACATTATTTTATTAATTGGATAACTTATAATAGTGAATTAAAAGCATGATAAATTAGCTTACATCCTGTGCACACATTACAGCTCATCTCAATTTAGTATCTCATGGCTTCATAAAGTTGTGCAGATCTCATTTTTGGCAAATGTTATATAAAAAAAATAACTTTTGATACACCCCTGCTCCTAGCTACACATTTCTGCTGCTGTATTTCTAGCATGTATTAACATACAAAATAACAGGAGGTACTGGATGAAGTGTTATTTCATAAGCTGCCAAATAATGAGTGTGGAAGCCATACATTAAACAATTTTGCAGTGATTGATGTGATTATTACAACTAGCACAAGGATATTTATCTGTTTGCTATCTTCTCATTCATATGTCATTATATAATTTTTTATTTTAATTTGTTTATTGTAAAATTGGTTCTTCCTTTTATGTTACATCTTTGACAGCAAAAAAAAAACAAAACAAAAAATACAATCTGCTTCTTAGTCTGCACTTTATATCCTTTGATTTTTTTTCAGTTTAATTACAAGTTCTTGTGTTAAAGGCAGTGGTCTAGATGCTATTGAAACATCTTTTCTTGTACGCCACTCAAAGAAAATCTGGCAACCTCAGGGGCCTGAATGACATACAGGTAAATTTGAATAATTTTAATGGGCCATCCAGAAAATCAGCTTAAGCACCTGTGTAACCCGGCCCTGAATAAGAATAACTTTCCCTGCTGAAATATTGACATATTTTTTTTAATTAATTCGGCAACTCTCAATACAGCCCTTACTGTGTAGTGAGAGGAGGTTGTGTGTTTTCCCCTGTAGTTGTTATTACCACAGCACACCTGGAAATAAAAAAGCTCTCCCTCTCTCTATATATAATTTAATTTCCAACAAATTCTAAATCACAGTCTTCAGTCTCTGCTCATACTTTGGCATATAGGTGGATAAGATAAGCTCTTTTGGACTTAAAGTTATATAGCAGGGGAGGTGTGTTGACAGAATCGTAAAAATGTTAGACAAAAGTAATGAGATCCTGACTCCCGGTGGAGATTGTTTCAGTCACTGTGTACTGTTACAATGCACCGTTGGCAATGGAGAAAGTGTCGAAAATGGGATGCATTGCTTCAAAAAAGGATAGCTGGGGCTCAGCGAGTGCAAGATTTGAGCTGTGGGATTTGAGGAGTGGAAGCCTAATGTCATTTGTTCAATAATTCAAAGAACCAGTAATGAAAAGCACAGATCTGAGCGTTGGGAATTGAACGGTGGCAGGATATATGTCTGATTGTGTGTATGTTTTTCTGCATTTCACGTAAAGAGGGGTGGAGTTCTCCTCATATACACTAGTTGCTGTCAATAAAATATCTGCTCAGAGGAAACTCTCCAGTATTTGTGGAGCCTGAGGCGCTATAAATTAGAGAGAAAAAAAAAAAAATTATGTGGCCCACCAAATCCATCCAATCAGGACAAAAGATTTCAGAAATTCTCAAAATCATTTTAGTTTTATATTATATAATGAATAATAAACATGAAGTCAGTGGAAATTCTTAATTTAAATAAAAACAGGACATAGACCCTTCAGTAGAAACAGATACAGATACAACAGCCACTGATACATTTTTAGACAAATGTCATGGCGGCTTTTTGCATCTATATACTGCACCAGCATGTATCTGCATGCTAGGGATTTATAGTTTGTCTGCACTTTTCTGGGTGCCAGCCCTGTCAGCACATTTACATGTCTCAGGCCTTGAGTGTTTTTCAGTGGCCAGGCATGTCAAATTGTTAGCGCTGACTGGCATATCATGCCAGTATAATCATAGCCTGGCTGTATTCCCAGAATGTTGGAAATAGGGACTTTGAAATGTCACTGAGTCTTTGATTTGTCCACTCCAGCAAGAACATGCATGAGTGTACTACAGAAAAGACTCACTTAAGCAAAGTAATTTAAAGTAATAAAGCATCAAAGTTTCAAAGTTTGTATAGAATAACACGGAGTCTATCTGTTGGGGGTGTTGCACCAAATTGACATTCCTGAACTAACTACAGTCATGGCCGACTGACAATTATCTGCTGTCACCTTTAACCCTGATGAGACTGTTCTGTGCCTTTGTGAAAGCAAATGACGCTGCATATTAGAAGGCAATGGCATAGCCAGGAATTAATTTGAGGGAATGAGGAAATATGCCAAATAAGATCATAGCATACTGGGATCTGTACATTTAAATTGATACATTCATGCTTTTTGGTTGGATGCCATCATCCCATCTTGTCATCTTAATCACTTTCCACTGAAAATGATTAAAATAACATGCTATTAAACTGGATCTACACTTCTTTTTTTTCTCCATACATCACTGGCTGTCACCTTGATATCCTTAGATAGCTCAGAGTGTTTCAAACCTCAAATCCACCCACTAGCTACTGTTGGAGGAGACAGTATTTCAAACTAATTCAAACAAAAAAACAAAAAGAGTTAAAGAGTCTCAAAATCGTATACCGCAGCACTGTATGGTATGTCAAAAATAGTATGCTCTTACAGGACCAATATCACCAACCACTTTATTAGGAGCACCTGTACATCTGTACGTGCAATTATCTAATCAGGCAATCATGCTGCAGCAGCACAATGCATAAAATCATGCAGATACGGAACAAGAGTTTCAGTTAATGTTCACATAGCGAACATTTAGTGACTATGACTGTAGCATGGTTGCTGTTGCCAGACATGCTGGTTTGAGTATTTCAGAAACTACTGATTTACTGCTATTTTCACTCACAACAGTTTCTAAAATGATGAAAAAAAAAAAAAAATCCAGTGAGCAGCACTTCTGTAGGCAGAAATGTCTTCTTGGTGAGAGAGGTCAGAGGAGAATGGCCAGACTGGTTCGAGCGGACAGGAAAGCTATGGTAACTTAAATGACCAGTTTTTACAACTGTGGTGAGCAGAAAATCATCTCAGAATGCACAACACGTCAAACCTTGAGGCAGATGGGCTACAACAGCAGAAGACTGTCGGGGCAACTCGTCAGTCTCCCAGAGTACACTGCAGCCTACACACATGGATGCCCTGGACCACGCTACCCAGAATCCATCACCGTTGACCCGTTCGCAATCACCAGACTTTTGAGTGCACTCACCTGTTCCCAATCACACACACACACACACACACACACACACACACACACACACACACACGCATAAAGAAGACTCACTTTCACAAACACCTTGTGAAATAAATGCTCAGTTTTTGTTCTGCCTCTGATGATTACCAAGCCTTATTAATCCTGTGTTTGTCATCCTGGTTTTTTTGACTTTGCTTGTTTCCTAGCCTTTGTGAGTGTGCCTCAACCTGACCTACGCTTGTTTATTGACCTTGATCTTGCCCATAGTTTTGGAATTGTCCGCCTGCCTGTTAATCAAAGTATGCTCATTTGCATCCGTTTCCGCCTCCAATTATATGACATAAGACGACATTGGGTTCCGCTCCTGTCAGCCAAAAAACAGGAATCTGAGGTTACAGTGAGCACGGGGTCACCAAAACTTAACAGTTGAATATTGGAGAAAAAAAAAATTCTTCTTTCCAATCTGAAACTCCTAATCCACAGAAGAAAATATCTATGGAAGCATACATAAATATACAGATTATTTTGCTCAAGTCACAATTTAAATGTGAATTTAAATGAATTGAGCAGGGCAAAAAAAATCATAATTATGATTGAAGTCCCATTAATTGTGCAGCCCTAAGTGCCTATGTGAATTAAGAAAGGATTGGTAGTTCTGCTACAGTCATATGTGTGTGGACTTTTGGGCTCCAGCAGCATGTACTGTATTGTCTAAGAGTGAATATGACCTCAAGGGATATATGTATGTGTGTGTGAGTGTGTGTGTGTGTGTGTGTGCCGGAGACACCGAGGGGATTGTTTAGACAACCCTGATGTGTGAGGGCACGACAAAAGGTCACGCTAGTCACAGCAATGACAGATCTGACCGAAGGGAGACAAATTTGATCCTGGCCATGGTTGATCATCCTTGATTGCACCAGAATGGAAGAGAAAAATGATCCTCAGGCATGGAACAGTGTTCTGTGAAATTGAACATGAGCAGGTGAAATGATGCTCCATTTTTGGCAATTCCCCTACATTCGTCTTATGTTGCGTTCTTACATTACTAAGACAACTCTCAGCTCAGAGCTCGAGAGAACTTGACCAAGCTGAATCAGAGTAAATCTGGATCTAAATGATTTTTTATGCCTGAATAATGAAGTGCGCCAAGATATGTTGTGATTTTTTTTTTTCCACACTCGGATAAGACAAATGGCTCACAAAACGATATGACTTCCATGAGACAGCACGAGGACGGAGCAGCACTGCGGGCAAGCACGCCTCACAGTGCTATAAATCTCACATGCCATATGTAGGAGGAAATTCCATAATCCTGAGTTTTCAGGGAAGGAAGTCATTTTTCTTCGTTCTCTTCTCGTTGTAAGTCGGAAAAGTGAAAATTAAAAAAGGATGGTGAGGCAATTTATCATCGCAGGTGTGCAAGGCAAAGTGCCATGCCCTTGCCGTTGCAGGGCCAGGTGTCCGCGCAAATGTGACCATAGTAGAAATATTTGATTCCACATACATTATTAACACACAGACTATCGAATAAGGGATTTTACACTTTCCAGATATTGTGCATAGTCACAAATTGAATACGAAAATATGTGCAAAATTGGATATGTAAATATAGGCACATTGGACTAAACTGGTGCCAGGTTGTAGCTCAACTGTGCTTCACTTAAACAGAGCACCAACAACCTCTTTCACCTTAAAGGCACTGGCACATCACACCAAAGCAATAACACACACAACCTTATCAGGATCTCACTCTGCAATATCAGTCTGATGTAATTTAATTACCATTCATTCATTCATTCATCTTCAGTAACCACTTTATCATGCCAGTCCATCGCAGACATGCGAATATGGGGAGAACATGTATTGTACAACTCTGTACAGACAGTAACTTGAACTCGGGATTGAACCAGGGACCTTGGCGCGGGGGAACTTGCACCACCATGGCACCCATGACTCTACCAACCACAGCCTTTTTATTGAGTTTAAATTATGATTAAATAGTGAAAGGTTAGAATCTGAGCCCTATGAAAGTTCTAATGTGGCCCACCAAATGAAATTTGAATCCATATCCTGAAAAAAGAGCTAGTGCCTGCTATTCCACTAGAGAGCAATCAGGACCTTTAAACTCAGGATGATAAACTCAGCTACTGGCAAAATGTGCTAATGATACTGTATGTAATTATTCACTAGCAAGGTAAAAATATGATGCTTTGACCATGTCTCTTTCCAGAAGAAACAATTTACAGGTTTCATAGCAATGAGGATGAATACTTTTGCAATCCCTACTTTTAGGTTTTTTTTTTATTTGTAAATAATATAGCAAATGACAGTCATTACAATATTATTTTTATCCTACTAATACTACTGCTACTACTGCTACTACCACCACTACTACTACTACTGCTACTACTTCTACTACCACCACTACTACTACTGCTACTACTTCTACTACCACCACCACTACTACTACTACTGCTACTACTACTGCTACTACTTCTACTACCACTACTACTACTACTACTACTACTACTACTAATTCTACTACCACCACCACTACTACTACTACTACTACTACTGCTACTGCTACTACTTCTACTACCACCACCACTACTACTACTACTGCTACTACTACTACTACTAATTCTACTACCACCACCACCACTACTACTACTGCTACTACTACTACTACTAATTCTACTACCACCACCACCACTACTACTACTACTGCTACTGCTACTACTTCTACTACCACCACCACTACTACTACTACTGCTACTACTACTGCTACTACTTCTACTACCACCACTACTACTACTACTACTGCTACTACTACTACTACTACTTCTACTACCACTACTACTACTACTAATTCTACTACCACCACCACCACTACTACTACTACTACTACTGCTACTGCTACTACTTCTACTACCACCACCACTACTACTACTACTACTGCTACTGCTACTACTTCTACTACCACCACCACTACTACTACTACTACTGCTACTACTTCTACTACCACCACTACTACTACTACTACTACTAATAATAACAACAACAATAATAATTATCTTCTTATTGTTTGTTTGTTTGTTTATATTTGATACTGATTTTCTTTATTGTGGCCCATTTGAATTTAGAGTAAGTGTGGTCTGTTTCCTGAAATGACCCCTGCTTTTAATGTTCTGTATACTTCTTGGATAACTCATATCTTCCTTACCAAAAGAAGGAATGTAAATAAACCCATTAAACCAATTTTGTTGTCGTACTTACTCCTCTCTACAAGGTTTTTATCTTTGTGCTCTTCTTAGACCCTGATCTATTTGTACTAGAATAAGTATATGTTTTTCATAGATACTACAAAGTACTTCTGTGAGTCGCTGTGGATAAGGATGTCTGCCAGATTCTGTAAATGTAAATGTAAATCTACAAAATCTTCTCAAATCAAGAGGGAAATGCATGTATCAGACTAGAGAGCATACTTCATGGACTGTAGTGCACAAAAATCATAAGAGCACCTCTGACTTCTTTTGTTTCGTGTAAACTGGGTGATTAATGACGTACTTCTAGCTGCGGTTATGAAATCATGCCTATTAAATATTTCAGGAATTGCTATATTATTCTACTGAACTGCCATCTTGACTAAGCACTGCTGTAGGATTTATATTTGCCCTCAATTCTGTAATTCATGAAAACCACTATATTAGATTCTTTAAGATGCAAGCACTTGGATCTGATATGAAAACAAAAAACACTAAAACATTCATCAGATTCTGAATCATCAGACTGCATTTCTCTCCCCTGAGAGATAACAGGGACTTTGTGTATTAATATTAGCTTTTTTTTTTTTTTTTTTTTTTGCATTTCATTGTGTTTGTCTGTGTATCTTCATGTCTTCAGCCCTAATTTATTCTTAAATGCCTGCAGCGTGAAATTATTCCTGGTTTTGTGATGTGTTGGCACTAATACATGACAGCTCGCGTTCTCCTGGCAATTAATTTGAGACCATGCGCTGTATAGGTGGAGTGAGCTGTCACTGTAGCTCTTCAATCGTGACATTTGTCAGCCCTGAGAGAACCTCCACAAATACAGAATGGAAAGGGGTTCAGTCATTATTTTTCACCTTGGAGGCTTGCCTACTTTAATCTCATGAAGTTGTTTGTGAGATCCTTACTTAAAGAAGCTATTTTGCATTATAAAGATAAACTCATACGTGTGCATACCAACTGAAGTTATATGATGTCAGCATATAGTGATATGAAGTAACATATAGTTATATGAAGTAATATACAGTATATCAGCTGTCTCTTTTTCAATCATTTCTTACAAATATCATTTTTATTGAATTCGGGGACAAAAATCTATTTATGTCTGATGCCTGGCATTACATAACCAGTATTGAGGTGAGGATGCCAGTCTGTCACAGGGCACCATGCACACACACACACACACACACATTCACACTCTCATACACACCTAGGGGCAAGTTCTTAGCACATCAGCCTACCGACATGTTTTTAAGAGATGGGAGGAAACACAAATGTGAACACAGGGAGTACATATGAAACTTCACACAGTCAATAACCCAATCTATACCGTTATTGTTAAAAAAAAATAATACAAAATCAAAAATAAATAAATGAATAAATAAATAAACATTGGATTTACAGACATACATGCTGTATAATATTTATATGGAAACATATGACTGTACAATAACAATTAAAATCATATATGAAAATTCTGATCAGCTCAAACAATTGTGATGAAGTAATACTTCATAAAGTAATATTATAATAATTGTGACGTGACAAGCTTGGGGGCACGGTGGCTTAGTGGTTAGCACTGTTGCTTCATACCTCTGGGGTTGTCCGGGAAAGCCCTGTGTGCGCGTCCTGTGTGTGGAATTTGCATATTCTCCCTGTGTTTACGGACTTTCCTCCGGGTACCCAAACCAAAGACATGTGTTGTAGGCTGACTGGCATTTCCAAATTGTCTGTAGTGTGTGAATGGGTGTGTGTGTGTGTGTGTGTGCGCGCGATTGTGCTCTGTGATGGGTTGGCACCCTGTCCAGGATGTCCCCTGTCTTGTGCTTCGAGGTCCCTGGGATAGGCTCCAGGCTTCCTGCGACCCTGTGTTGGATAAGCGGTAGAACAAATGGATGGATGGATGGATGAGCTTTCTTTTTTTCTGATTAAAAAAAAAAACATCTAAATTATGTTGTAGATGTTCATACCATTTGAAGAGTAACATGGTGAAACACAAGCGTTCTAAGTTCTCCATTCAGATGATGTGCAGATGATCAGTAGGATCAAGTGTTCAAACAGAAAAAAAAAGGACTAAACAGCAAACAGAATATACAGGTCAAGGAACAACGCAGCACGTGTAGCACTCTCCGTATCCAACCCTCTAAGTGGATGAAAAATGCCCATTGTTAATGTAAACGCCAAGCAAATGTGACTCTTCTTATTTTCATCAGTGTCAAGTCATGAACGAGAAATGGAGTGTGAGCCACGGTCTCTCTGAAAGTCATGCATATATCAGGTTCAATTAGAGAGTGCTCTTTTATGCTGCAAATAGGTTTTCAGAATGAATTAGCCTAAGTTGCTCAATGCTGCTTAACGTCGGCTGTCTGATCTACAATGCTTTCCTGATGCTTAATTGAAATGGCTGGGAGAGATGATTAATGGGCTTTGTTAGGATATGATTTCATCTGTCACTCCTGTGCCATGTTCAATCTGCTGACCTTATCCACCCCAGCTTCAAATACTGTTCTTTTTTCTCTCTTTCCCTCTTTCTCGCTCCCTCTCTTTTTTCTGTCTTACCCCTTTCTCTGTTCCTTCGCTGACATTTTTTCTCGCTCCCTTTCTTTCTACGAGTCCGTTAGATTTAACTTCTGATTTAAAGGCAAAAGAATTGAAACACATGGCTGCATATCCCAAACATGAAAGCTTCAAACACATTCCGACTTTGAATAACTGTTATTACTGAGTGTTTGATAAGATTCCCACAGGGCAGCTCAGGCCAAAGGGATGAGTGCAAGTCAAAGCCTCCAAACTTTGCTGATATGCTGAGAATGGCAGTCGCAATGATGTGCCTTGACAATTCATGAGATTCATGGGATGTGGTAAACAATGTGGAATTTGGAAAAAGGAGTCTAGCTGCTAAGGTTACTACAGTAGTCCTGAAGGGCAAGGTTACATAAAAAAGAGTCCATTTTAAATAAGTCAACTTTATATAAAAGCTGGTAAAAATGCAGAGAGAGTGCACTTTCTCCCAAGATAAATGCTTAAGCTAGCATGCAAGGCACTTTGGGAGTCAGACAACAGCAATGCCACAACGAATATGGCCACCATTAGCCATGGGCCTAGCATGGAATTTAAAGTGTATCACATTATAATTTTTACTGAATACTGTTTTCAGCCAAAACTTATTCATTTAAACTAAAAATAATTATTGGTCTAAACCACACTTTACTGTTTCATATTCGATATTTAAATGTAACGTGTTTAGCAAATCAAATCCTGATTCCAGATGGGTTACAACAGCAGAAGGCCACATCTGGTTCCACTCTTCTCAGGAATAAACCGGAATCTGAGGCTACAGTAGACATGGGCTTACTGAAAATGGACAGCTGAAAGTTGGAAAAACATGCACATGGTACAGTCAGAAACTACCTTGTCTCAAGAGTTCAGGCTGCTGCTGGTGGTGTAATGGTGTGGAGAATGTTTGCACACACTGGGTCAATCAAGCATGCTTTGGATGTCACAGCCTGTCTGAGTATTGTTGCTGATTATATGCATCCCTTTATAATGGCTACTTCCAGCAAGATAATGCGCCATGTCACAAAGCACAAGTCATCTCAAACTGATTCCAAGAATATTACAATGAGCGCGGTGTACTTCAGTGGCCTCTCCAATCACCAGATCTGAATCTAATAGAGCACCACTGGGATGTGGTAGAACAGGAACATCACAGCATGATGTAAAGCTGACAAATCTGCAGCAATTATATGATGCAATCATGTCAATATCAACCAGAATCTTAAAGGAATGTTTCTTACACCTTGTGATTACTATGGTGTTCCAAATACAATGACTGTATATATATATAGATATATATATAGATATATATATAGATATATATATATATATATCAGAGAGAGAGAGAGAGAGTGAGAGAGAGAGAGAGAATTTCTGTTAAGACCATTTTTAGAAACCAAGGGCTGGCAAATTTGCACACATCTATAAGTTTTAGATTGGGTTTTGCACTGTCTTTGTGGTTCCCCTGCCCAACATCTTGACAGCATTTGTCTATCTGTGGTCCGGGATGACAGCTGTTTATTTTGACTGTCAGAATGTGTAGAGCTTCATCAGGTAGCATATTTTCCCTCTCAGCCCCTTTGTCACTGGCTGTCTCTTCTGTTTTGGGTATGTGCAGGAACAATGTTGCTGTAAGCTTTTGCCCAAACAGACATGGGGTACTATTAGGTGGCTATTAAATTGAGGACTTTTCTGTAAGGGGACAGAAATCCAATCTTCTTAAAGGAAGCTCTGAGTGATGTGTTAGTTCATTGTGATTTGTTTACTTTATCCTATTAAGTGAAGGTCTCACGTAATGCTGGTAGTAGCTCCTATTACTGTTAGTATGGGACATGATTGACTCCCAGGGAGAACCCAGAGAACACGGCACACAGAAGACAGGAGGTTAAGGACTGCTAGAAAAGAGTTAGCTGACTCAAAGCAGCACCGGTGAAGCAGACAGCTGTGAGCAGATCCCCCATAATCCCCTGCACTCACTCTCATATCCCACACCTGCTAAGTCATTCCTCACCATCTGCACCAGCACAGAGCCAGCCTATCACTCTCCATCTCCTCTATCTGTGTCTGCCTGTCCACAGGAGACAGCTTTATCAGAGAAAGAGAGAGAGGAGGCATGAGGACCACAAGTTTCTGTGAGATGGCTGATGATTGTGTTGCAGTGGGTGTGAATGAACTGTCAAAGCAGAATTTCACTCCAAATGAGGTTTCATTTGCAAATGATCATTGAACATTTTCCTAATTAAAGAATATGGACTAATTTACTGTATAAGAAAACAGAAAGCACAGTTGTGTTTATTTTGATTTTTGTAGTGACAGTTGAATGCATGCTGAAAAGTGCTCTGGGGTAAAATAAAAGTGAGCCAAAGCTTTGTTAAAAATCCACCTACTTCCAGAGTCTTCCTCCATGCACACACTCCGGGTGCTACAGTGGTGCCAAAACCCAGGAAGTAGGACTCAGACATCATCACGTAAACTTCCCCACTCAACACCAATTCTTCCTCGACCTGCACAAAGAGCAGCAGCTGCACCTTGAAGCCTTTGCTCAGGAGCATGTCGAATCAAGAGCCTACAGGAGTCCTTCAGCTGCTGCGCATAGGTAAAGGGGTGGACAATCTCGGTGAGCTGCAGTGACCAGAAGTGTCAGCGGTGCTCCTGTGGTCTCCAGCCGACCCACTGCCAGACCATCTTCCTGACGCTCTGATACTCAAGTAGCTGCTGGGCGGCTAGCTGGGCTTTCCCCGACAGCAAGGGGAGGAGTCCTAGAGCTCAATTCATCAACTAGCCATTCCCACACAGTTGCATCCTGCTGGAAAAGCTCAATGAAGGCCTCAGGATTGTCAGTGGAGGTCGTCTTTGTGAGTGTCAACTGCTGGATGGTGGCTTTGGATGCAGCTGGAGATGTGGTGGGCTGCAAAAGCATCTGGAGAGCCTATGGGCTCTCTGCCTGAGCAAAGGCTTCAAAGCACAGCTGCTGCTCGTTGCACAGGTCGAGGAGGGTAGTGAGGGACAATTAGGGATGCTTCCATGGTGGCATCTGAGTCCTCTATCCCGGGTTTGGGCACCACTGGAGCACCCGGCTCACTTTTATTTTATCCCATAGCACTTTTCAGTGTGCGTTCAACTGTCACACAAAAAAACCCCAAATAAACACTTAAAAGGGTCAACACCCATCCATGGCATCCATGGCATTCTCCTCGTTCAAGTTCAAAGGACAAACATAGCCAGCATGACCAGCCATAATCACACACAGGTGAAAATCATTATGTGCTACCTGCCAGTTGAACCTGCCTCCTCTCTGTCCGCAGCCGACACTCGACCACGCCCCTGCTGCCACACAGTCACTTGAGTTTTGTTCAGAGTTAAGCCCTATTTGGACAAAATTAATTTCAGGTATTTGGGACGAATGTAATTATAACACCAGCTGAGGACATTACCCCTTCTGACCAGTAGTAAGGTTCTACTGTGATCTCTGCTAAACATTTCCAGTTAATTTCCTGATTTAATTTCCAGTATATAATACACATATCAAGATCATGCACTCATGATCATGCAACATCTTGCCAAACAAGTTCTGAGCCTTGTTATCTTACTGATGGTCTATGCTGTGACCCCCTGCCTGCTCTCTTCATTTCTTGTTTTGGATTGTCCTTTGGCCTGATTGTACGGTGGCTGGTCACTTTGTATGCTTAGAGTCTACATTAAAGTGCCTCTGCACATGGATATTCACTCTATCTGAGTATCTTTTACAGAGTTCCATCCAAATCAGTACTTTTTAACAAACTGTGTGCTCTTATGTCTGGTAATATACTGCATAAGCAATGTCTTCCTGTGATATCAGCACTAACAGGAACATAAAATACAGCATCAACCCACAAATTAGTACCAGAATCAATAAGCACATTATATAACACAATATTTAATGTGTTTGTCATATAATGTCATATAACACAATATTTAATGTGTTTCAGGGTGGACTTTTCGTATATCACCTTCCTTTTATACTACTGTTTAAGTGAGCATGTAGACTTTTTTTGTAGTAATTAATGGTAGCCTATCTGATGCTTCTAGTGTAACCTGGGAATGAATGGGACTCATTCAATACCAATTAAAATTACAATGAAAATTTAAGTTAGCTTTACAATCCTATTCATGATAAGGAGGGAACAGCAAAATGGAGGGAAAGGAGGGAAAGGAGGGAGGGAAAAAACTAAACACCCTTTGCACCTCTGAGATTTGCAGGCAGCATCTTCTTGTCTGTTCTGTTTTTCCACATCCTCAAATGGCCTAGGCTGTCTCTGGTGTGTTCTGGATGACATAAAACTGTGAGGTGTGTGTCGTAGCGTGTCAGAGCAGGGTCCTAAGACCAATTATTTATGTCGCTTGGGACTTTCAGGGGGCCTTTTGTCCATGTGACAATTATCACATTTCCTGTAATAACACCAGCTTTGCCTTTTCTCTTTGGGGAGAATTTGTCCTGCTGTTCATGGACCGAAGCAAAGTTGGCCAATTTAGTGCCACATTGGCCTGAAACAAGGGCAGTGGTAGCTCAGTAGTTAAAATGTTGGACTACTGATCAGAAGATCATGAATTCAAATCCCAGCACTGCCAAACTGCCACTACTGGGCCCTTGGGCAAGGCCTTTAACACTCAACTGCTCAGTAATGTAATGCAATAATGTAAACTATTCAGGTGAAACTATTATGGACAAAAAATGGCTTGTTACTAGACAAAGGAAGCAATATGGACACAAACTGCCAGTCCAGATGATACAACTTGATCAGGTTCCTCAAGGTCATGAGTGTTGTTAACGAAAAAGACACTAAAAAACATGGTCTAGAAAATACATCCTTGAGACAGTCACTTGTGTCAGGTTCATTTTAGCCCACTGACAAAGTCTTCCTTAGTTTCTTTTTTAACCTTTCTGTTAAACACTAGTAGGTCGCCATGCTGATGTTTCCTGTGTGAAAGTATTGGTTCTTTCAGATGGAGTGCAAAACACACTTCGTCCCTACTGTCACAGTGCAAAGTGCTTTGGAAGACAAACATGCAACATAATCTACCAGTTTGTTTTCTTCCCAGCTTGCTTTGAGAAAGTGTGAATAGGCCACTCTGGGGGGAAAAGTGTGGAGTGACACACAGCTGCCATGTGCAACCTTGGTCTCACTTTTTTCAGATAAAAAACATGCTTTTGCTGCATAAGTGATTGCATTAACTTGTTCAGATGACTTTGGTTCTCTGACTAATGCCCTCCTTACCCAGTCAATGACTTTGTTTGGACAGCACATTGTGCCATATTCTTTCCATTTTTGAATAGTGGATTTAATGGTGCTCTGCGGCATGTTCATAGTTTGAGTTATTTTTATAAACCCAAACCCTCATTGATTCTTTTATAGAACTATGTCCCAGACTTGTTTTGATAGCTTCTTGGTCTTCCATATGCTGTTTAGTTAGGTATGTTCTCAAACTCTGGTAACTGGTTGCACCAGATCTAAATATAGGGGTTTCACAGCAACAGGGGTGAATACTTATGCAATCACCAATTGTATGGTTTTTATTTGTAAATAATTTTGCAAACTATATTGATCCCCTCCACAATCCCCTCAATATTATGGATTATTTTGTGTAGCTCCATGATATATAATCCTAATTATGTCCATTTCATTTCTAGGTCATAACACTACAAAATGTGGAAAAGTTGAAGGGTAAACATTTTCTTTGCGAGCTACTGCATCAGAAATCACTTTTAATTTCGCCATACTTACCTGTTAACTACTAGGCACTGTACTATATTGTTGTCATGCCCCCTGCAGTATTTTTTTTTAAGACATAATGTTCACATTGATTTCTTTTGCTCTGCTTGATACCAACACATGTGGCTGTCGCAAGCTCTATTTAAGTCTGCTGTTAGCCTTCAGAGTTGGGTGGATAAAGTTTTGATTTGTGGCATTGCTTCTCTCTGTCTCCTGCTTTGTTCTTTTCTTTGTTCTTAGCTTTTGTAAGGTGCAACCAGTATTCTGAACACATACTGCTTCAAATAAATGGGATGAACAGCCAGTAGGAAGCCTGATCTTTTGATGTTTTTTTTACTTCTTAATTCTGTGTGATCACAAACGTGCCACCCAGCCCTATCCAGGAGGTCGTGCTCTGACTTTACTCTTGGCTAATGAGCTTCCAAAATCTGTATGCATGTCTGTATGCATGTCTAACAAACAGAAACAATTAGGCCCACAGGAGAAAACCTTTAATAGAATGTGAAATGTTAATTGAATAACCTCTGAAGATGGTCCTTATGCATCCCTGTAGGGTTTCTGAGTTACTAAGCATAATAAAGTACACAGGGAAGCAGTTTGGAGATCCAGGTCCTGGAGATTTTGCCTTTATTCTTCATGTTTTATTAAGAATTCTTAATCCGTGCCTGGGTACCACAAACACACCATGGCTAAAGTAGAGAAATATGTGATATTGCTTTGGGATTGCTTATGCTCATTAGAGTAACTGAGCCTAGTATATAGAGTTTCATGTTGAAAACTGACTTTCAGGATTAAAATCTTGTCATCTTGTGGTGCCCATGATGACAGTTTCTGTATGTCTCATTTCAGAAGAAAGGTGAGATGGGTCATGGTTGAACTGAATCCTCTGATTAATCTGACAAATCTATAGAAGTTTGCAAAGCTCAGAAACCTTTGTAAGTCCTTGACACTTTTGGGGATTGATTACTGCATGGATCTTTGTTTCATCCATGATTATACCCTTGGCTAAAAATGTAGCTACAGCAGGGGGCAGAGCTTTCTCTTACAAAGCTCCACAGTTATGGAACAGCATTCCAATTAGTGGTCAGGACTCAGATGCAACCTCAGTGTTTAATTCTAGGCTGAAAACATATTGTTTTAATCAAGCCTTTTGTTAAGCAGATCTGGAGGGTTCATGGGCATAGAGTGTTTTGGTGAGCTGGGATGTTTGGATGCTCTCAACAGTTCTCATCATTTGGAAAACACTTGCTGCTGCTGAGGATAGCCCCATATGGACAGTTTAAAGATACATGAGATTACTGTGGGTGGTCCCACATAGAAACCATGAAGATGGCGTTGGACTGAAACTGATACGCACAGTTTTGCTACGATGGCTTAGGGATGCAATTGCCATGATAGCTTTAGGACTGCCATTACCACAAACAGTTTTGCACTTAGGTCTCCATCAGTGATAACTTCATATTAAAACTATAATGAATTTCCTGGTTACACAATGGCCCTTTTTGTCTATACAGTACACAGTTATAGAAGGGAGTTATTTATAATCGCACTATCCAGTGTCTCCCAGATGAAGATGGGTTCCCCTTTGAGTCTGGCTCCTCTCAAGGTTTCTTCCTCATATCATCGCAGGGAGTTTTTCCTTGCCACTGTCGCCTTTGGCTTGCTCATTATGGATAAATTAATAAATTCAAAATGTATGTCCAGAATTTATATATTTTTAAAGCTGCTTTGTCACAATGTCAATTGTTAAAAGAGATATACAAATAAAAAATTGAATTGAATTGAAAAGAAATACATGGGACAAGGAACTCACACTTTTCTCCTTTTTTTTCAAATAACTGCTTATCAAGGAGTCTCTGCACATGCTATATGTGTTCCTCAAGCGAACCCAAGTAAATCAGGTTATTGTGAGCATTATTAGTAAGCTGACCAGTCCATATGACATGACAAGGTATTCATAGTGTTTGGAGGTTGTTTTCCATTCACGCCCTCCTGAATGTAGAATAGATTATATGCACTTCTAAGGCTGAGTTTGGCAAAGAGAGTGGCTAAATTAAGTTGGTCTAGGGCAGATGGGTCCAGGGGTAAAGGATCTTCGTATTTATGTTAATTTACTTTACGTTAGAGTCCACTTCTTTTGCATAAAGGAGAAGACTGCTGATGTGGGTGATTTGGCAGGCATTCCACCAGAGCCTTATTCTCAGCAACTAATAATAGATATACTTGGGCATGAAGAGGGACAGAATCAGTGAGGAGTTTGTTTGTGCAACTGTATGGGTGACGTGGTGGTAGAGTGCACGACTTTGCTGAACACTTCAAGGAACTCAGATTAGCAGGAGGCAGTATCTAGATTTGTTTACTGTCAGGGCTTTCAACGGAGGTTGACACTATGGTGACAGTGAGTTATTTAAGGTATGAGACATAGTACTGAGATGACCAGGCTATGATTTCACTTTCTAACCAGGAAATTCAAAGGTTCTGGCTTTTGTCATGGAAGACCCAGTATAATGGGATATTTAGGTGAAGAGGTGGTTATGTATGAAATTTTCCCCTGTCTGTCCGTCTAGTGCATGGACATGTACGGATGTATTTATTAAACTCGCTCCCAAGCATGAGATTCTTTGCTAGCTTCTGGTCAGTGAAGTTCCTCATGGCTCATATGTCAGTTAGAGCTAAAAGAAAATATTGCAGGACCAGTGAGAGATATGGTGTCTAGGTTCTCCACAGTAGGAGGACAGGCCTCCTTCTCTTTTCACTGCTCAGGCTTAGTCACTGAGAGTCTGTTGTGTCCAGTGTGCATGAGCTCAGGGAACAGGTTCTCCTCTGGAGGAGGTGGACCTGGACAGCAGGGATAACTGAGTAATCTTGTTGTTGTCATGATGGAACCGAGAGCTAGCTGCTGTTAAGGGTTGGAGAGTGTACTTAGCATGGCATGAATGCTGTCTCTAGCAATGCTTCTTTGCACAGAAACTATCTAAAGTAACTTATAGTAACCTGCTGCATCTATCTATCAATCTGGCAGATTGAGTACAAGTGCAGGTTAATTTTATAAATATTTGTAAAAAAAAATTTTTTGTAAATATTCAATATTCAAAAAATTATGTAAACAAAGTCAAACTTGGAAAGTAAGTCACCATACAAAAGTCTTACTAAGGCCGCTGTCAAAAAGCAGGAGCAAGACTTCGCAAAGATGTATGTGTGATTGGAAACGGGTGTGCCTGATTAGAAGTTGTATTAGATACTGAACAAATCAAACTCATAGTCCATAGCGCAGGTGAAAGACCAAGCATGCATTGTGAAGACAGACTTACATGGAAACAGGAAAACACAACACGGAACACAATGATAAAAAAAAAGGCTTTTCTAATGAGACAAGTAAAGAGCAGGGTATAAATTAGACAAACTATTTAAAGGGAAAAAACAGAATAGGCACATACATTTGGGGAACAAACCTAGGATAGCACAGGTGAAAACATTTGTGAAAATTCATGAAAACATGGTTTATCTTTCTTGACTTGGCTGAGAGTGTTAAAGTGTCAAGGCTACAGAGGTGAGAAGTGATGTGATATTGCTTAATTATCACATGAGCTAGAGTTTTTCGCTCTGTGAACTAAAATATTTCTCAAAGAAGTGACACCTGGATAGAGCATTGTGCGTTACCATGCAGTGCAGAGACGGATTGACGGCATGTAGTAAGTGTAGTAATGGTCACAATGTACTGAACTGTTGTTAGAATTGGGATTTTACGTAGAGACCACAAACAGATAGAGTGATACAAACAGTGAAATGTACCAGTGCTTTTACAATAAATATCAGCACAGCACATAAATATCAGCACATAAATATCAGCAAATATCAGAAACGTTGCCTTTCCAAGCAAATTAGCAGACCAGAAGTATAGTTTTATAAAATAAAAGGAATGTGTAAGATCAAGGTCAGTGGTCTTTTTATACAACACCTGCTTTATTCCAAGACACCGATGATGATAGGTTACGTAAGGTCTAAACTACTCCACAGTGTCCAGTTGCTGGAAAACAGACTTGGTGGTGCAATGTGGACTTGACATGAGGCGGAGAGGTCATTGCCATTCAGGTCATGATCAAATTCCTATAACTGCATGTAGCAAGGTTATTTCACTTACACCACAGCAACCTAACAATGATTACACATTTTTTGGTGTTAAAAGCATTAGACCATAATTTCTATCTGTTTATTGTTACATTCATCCATAAAACCAGTAAGTCCCTGCTATCACTTACACTATAGAAGCTAAAAAGAGTCAATTCCTTATTAACATTCACCTCTCCCTTCTTTTCATACTGTCTTGTGAAAACTTAACTTACGGGACTGGTCAGCAGCATTACATTTACAAATGCTGTTCCAAAGTTCTGGCACTGGAAGGTTGTACTTTTACTACGGGAATCTCGACCATAGAAACTCAGTCATTACATGTTTCCATGGTTGTAAGACAACAAATATTTTAAATGAATTAATTACTTGTTGTTGTTAATTATTTATTTATCGTTATATTATTATTACGCTATTTTGAATGATGTGCCATGTCTGCCAAACAAGTTCCCTTTTTGCGTTAGTTGTT
The DNA here is from genome assembly GCA_037576675.1 of Pangasius sanitwongsei. Taxonomy (NCBI): domain Eukaryota; kingdom Metazoa; phylum Chordata; class Actinopteri; order Siluriformes; family Pangasiidae; genus Pangasius; species Pangasius sanitwongsei. Next base: position 11,597,739 of record CM075024.1, read on the forward strand.
ACGATAGAAACAATAGCTTAATCAAATTAACATATATACGTACTTTCAATTTAACTTTGCAGCCAGCAATACTTGACAGGGCAGTGCAGTTGTAGAAATTTAATCAGAAGCTTCTTACCAGTCAGAAGTAAGAATTAAAGCACCATGGTATACAGTAAAAATTGTAATGTCCTCCAGCATCTAGAGAATCAGTTTTCGTCATGGGGCGCTTACTGAAATGCTGTTTCACAGGAAAGCTCCTAAAGATGTATGCATTAAGCTTCAGTCCTTCCCTTCTAATCCCCATGTCGTAGAGCTGTTGATGAATGATCTGAACTGTGCTGTGTGCATAAATGCTCAATTATTCATGCTTGCATAGTCTTGCTTGTTAACGCGCTCAAAGGATTGCACGTACTAAATTGATACAAAATGAATGCTTAGTGAACTTTATTAATCCTAATGCTTTTCTGAAGGGGGACCAGGCCACGGGTTGATGAAGTGAGTGCACATCTGTTGTTTTCTTTTGTTATTTCTACATGAGTGGCGATGAAGCTGGAACAGAGGGTCGCTGGCTGTGACCACATAAAAATGGGATTGGATTTATTTCTTCTCTGTTTCTCTTCTCCGAAAGAAAACGTGTTCAGTTACGTTGTGCTTCGTCTGATATTGTTGGTTGTGCTGACTAATAGCCACTGGATTATTGCTTCATGGGAGTTTGCCTTTGTATAAGAAAAGTTGTAAAGATTTTTTCATTCCTCTTTCAAAAATTATCTGTTTATTTTTATCCTTTTGTCCAGAATATAATTTGGTGCTACCATATTAACTCTGAAACACATTGAATATCCATCCATTTTCCATACTGCTTATCCTACACAGGGTTGCTGGGGAGCCTGGAGCCTATCCCAGGGAACTAGGGGCACACGGTGGGGGATACCCTGGACGTGGTGCCAACCCATCACAGGGCACAATCGCACACAGATTCACACAATACTGACAATTTGGTAATGCCAGTGCATGTCTTTGGACTGGGGGAGGAAACCGGAGGAAACCCCCAAAGTCCAGGGAGAACATTCAAACACCGCGCACACTGGGCGGAGGTGGGGATTTGAACCCCCAGCCCCAGTTGTGCGAGGCAAACGTGCTAAGCATGTTCTGTTGCTAATTTGTTAGCTTGTGCCATATTTTCATTATTCCTGGGAGAAGTAATAGGGGGACATTGCTAGCACAGCTACCAGGGCAATTAATAGGAGAAAAATGCTCAGTGATCTCAAACATAAGTAATAACCAACCTAAAAATGAGCAAGATCTTTTTGCATTCACCGTTTGCCAGCGATGTTCAATATAATCATTCCAAAATGCTATAATGCTATACTGCTATACAATGCAGTTGCACTGAGCTATGGGGTATGGCCAGCAAAGAGCTCAGCTAGTTAGCAATCTATGAGATGCCACTGAATATCGCATATATGTGTGGACAAACAGTGTAAAATTTTTAAATTCACTTTCTAAACTTACCTAGGATTTCTGCAAAGATCATGTTAGGTAATTAAGGAGCCAATTAAAAAAAAAAAAAAATGCAGCTCTTTAACAAATGCATTCTTTCTAAATAGGTTTTAATTGCTAGCTTTCTCACTAAATGCTTTCCTTATGGAGCATATTTTGATTAAGTTATCGATTAGCAAACAACATAAGACTAATAGCAAAATGGATTAATAAATTAACTTTGTAAACTGTACAAATACCAGCTGGTAAATTGAGTAAATTGGTAAGTGAGGCACACACGCCATTGCTGACACTGTAGAGATAGATATGTTTGAATGCTAATCATAAAAGGGGGAAATTTAGCCAACGGAACAAGTCACTGACTTAATCAGCAATTGTTTCAACACAGTTGGACAGCTGAGTCAAGAGTGACAATGAAGCTGCTGCTCATTAAATGCCTTGACTTATATTTAGCTCTGTTGATGAGACTACAGAGAATGATAAAATGGATTTTTTTTTTACTGTACTCTTTATCTTTATCTTTGAATAAGTGTCACTAATATAATTTTCCATAAATAGGTATAGGTATAGCTATAAATAGGTATAATTAGGTTATAAGTGTAGAAGTCAGCAGGGCATTTGCTTGTAGTAGCCTGTTATGGTAGTATTAAATAAGGTTAAAATAAATCCAACTGATATCATATAGACAACAATGCCAAATGGGAACAGAGTAATTGAGGACACCAATTCCAGTTTATAATGAAAATAATGTATTCTAATGATCTATTCTAAGTTTATGTTGTCCCCTTTTTTTTTAAATGAACGAATTGAATTGTAATAAAATTATTATTAGCAAAGAAATGACTGCTTTTGGGAGTAACCAGGCTTTAAAATGCTAGAACATTACTTGTGATTTAGACGTGTGCAAAGCTTGTAGGGTTTTTATTTTGATATAGTAGAAAAATGTACCGTGTGAAGGTTTTTCCCAAATTGCCACCCAATTATAAGATTTCTCCCAAGACCTGCATTACATTCCTCAACCCTCTTACATACTATTAGTTGTACTGTATTTATTGAATTCATAGTCATTACTAAATGTAATGATAATGTGCTTATAATAATGAGTAATAAGCTGAGAGCTTGAGGTAAATTTATAGCATCAACTTAACTGGCTTATATAATAAAAATAAAGCCCAGTAATTACTTTCACAGAATTGTTCATCTCACTTTAAAGCAAATTATGCCTTGGTTTGCGTAGTTATTTCCTCATTTCACCTGAATGAACTGAATGTCCATCACAGTTCTGCAATGGACATCATTAACTGTCTCACTCTGCTTTCTCTTTGCTGTCTTCTTCTTCCTTTTCTTCTTTTCCCTTCATTTAGTGAACTCATCCAGAAAGAGAACACTTTGTGAACTGTAAAATGACCCTCATGGTTCTGCCCAGTGGTAATATACTGTATGTGACTGATCACATGCACCAGAAGCAAATTCTCTGCGGATATGAACTCAGCATGACCAAAGCCCTCAGCATTTGCTGGAATATCACAGTTCATTTCTCCTTCGTTTTCTCCCCTTGCACCACACTCGCACAGAGCACATTCATTTTTGTGCTACACACAATTCAAATTACTTTATTCAGACTCTGAGAAATTAAATTGAATTTGCTCTGTGCCATTCCAGCATGGGAAAACGGGGCTGAACGCTGGTGAAGGGGGAGACAAAGGGGATGAGTTCTCTGAAGCCTGATGAATCAAACATTGTGTTATATTGATAATACTCCGAAGCAAGTCAGAGGAAATGAGATAGGCATTGGATTTTTGCAATTTTGGCTCTATTTGTGGCCTGGGCTCAAAAGTTTTTGAATGCAATTTGATCCTTAGAGTGCCACCCTACCTCTGAACCTTGATTTGAAAAAGTCAGAAAGGTGGTTGATGAATGGCAGGAAGCATTTTTCCTTTTATTTTAAAAACAATGACTGTGCTGTGGAATTATTATAAATTGCGCACAGAGGGAGATATACCTCAGATATGCAACGTCTAACATGTACTGGATTGTATACATTACAAAACCAACATATGGACATATGGATGGAATAAAGGAAAAACTGAGGTCTCTCTTATGCATTTTGCTGGCATGGTTTGGGTCCATGTGTCCTGTTAAAAGGATGTGTCACTGCAAATCAATATGTAATTAATCTGACTGATCACCTTTATCCTATGATAAAATGCTTCCATCCTGATGGGAGTGGTTTCTTCCAGGATGATTCTGCCCCCATCTGCAGTGCACATGAATGATTTGCTGAGAATTAAATTATCATACACTATATGGCCAAAAGTATGTGGACACCTGACCATCACACCCATATGTGGGACTGGCCACAAAGCTGGTCTTGGCCAATCTTGGTCTTTGCCAAGTTTCGTGTGGAAGATCTCGAGTGGCCTGTACAGAGCTCTGATCTCAACCCTACTGAGCACCTTTGGGATGAATTGAAGTGCTGATTGTGTGCCAAGCCTTCTCACCCGACATCACTGAAGTGAAGTGACTTGTGGCCAAGTATGGTGACCCATACTCGGAATTTGTGCTCTGCATTTAACCCATCCAAGTG
>CM075024.1:11601907-11618563 GCA_037576675.1 Pangasius sanitwongsei
TCGTGGTATTGAGGGTGGAAGAGAGCGCTGGTCATTCACTCCCCCCGCCTACAATCCCTGCCGGACCTGAGACTCGAGCCCACGACCTTCAGGTTCACCTTCGGGTTACAAGTCTGACTCTCTAACCATTAGGCCATGACTGCCCCCTCACTAAAGCTCTTGTGGCTGAATGGGCACAAATCCCCACAGACATGTTCCAAAATCTTGTGGAAAGTCTTCCGAGAAGAGTGGAGGATGTTATAGCACCAAATGCGGGACTCACTTTGGAATGGGATGCACAAATGGGTATGTGCTTGCTGAACATCAGGTGTCCGCATACAGTACTTTTGGCCGTATAATGTATGCTGTAGCCTTCACAGTCACCAGGTCCAAACACCTATACGAAATGTTGGACTGATCTGGTAGTATTTTGGAACAACGGTGTTCATCTTTCCAGTGCAGTTCCAACACACACTGTTCATCTGTCCACACAGATGAACACACACAGAAGCTGTTCTGGTGGCTCATCTCCTCACTAATACGATTTATATTGGTTTTTCCTTTAATTTGTCACTATTCTGTATGCTACATAATTATAATAAACACGAAGCTGAAACGTGAAGACAAACATGCTCCTGAACCCTGCAGTAAAAGTCATACACACACATATACACCTACACACACTCCACACCCTCTGTTTAGACTGAGAAGGTCATGCACAAAAAGAACTGTAAGTGTGAGACATGTGTTGGCCTCTCCTCACCACAGTTAAGGACAGCTAATTAACAGAGGAGGGGAGTGTTAAGTCAGCTGGGTTGACAAATTGGCTAGCATTTACTCAGAAAGCCACATGGTTTGAGTGTCTGTTGTCACAGGGCCTTGTTTTCTCATATTTCTGTTCCTAAATCATGCATTGAATCAAGGCTTTCAATCAACAGATCCAGCATATTTGTAGGAAATAATATCATTATTATTGATGTGAAATAGAGCTGTAGGTTGCAAATCATAGTGCCTCTGATTCTGTCCAGTGAAATGCAGAAGAAAACAGTAACTGTGGTGCCAAAATATCTCTCTATTATTAGACATTAAAATGTGATATAATTATGACTGTTCTGCTTTTTTGATTCTTTTTGGCAGAATTAATCTTATTTAGTTTGTGCAACTAACAATGTTATTGTTATTGTCAATGTTGGGGTTATTAACATTGACAGTATTATTGTTAATATTATCATCTTTGCAGCCCACAAGGGAAGAGTAATAATGATGACACAAAGTGATAAAATAACATGTACGCCATGTAGCTTTACTTGTTCTCTGAGCTCATTTGTCAAGTCAAGATTATTTAGAAACCCCAAAAAACACAATTTACATTACAAACTCTTAACAGTTGAAGAAACCATGGTTTGAAATTGCACGTTACTTGTGAACTCCTGTAAGCATGTGAATAACACAGTATGTCATATATAAAAACCACTTGTCCTACATGTGAAAAATATATATTTATACATATATGTGTAAATAAATCATGCGCAAAAAAAATCTGAAAATAAACCAATCCTTTGGGTCACATGTAAAAATAAATGAATCTTTTAAAAAAATCACATACGAAATAAAGGAATTGTGGGAAAAAATTACATGAAAATAAATCAACTGTGGGAAAAAAAAATCATATATGAAAATAAATGAATTATAGGTAATAGAAAATCACATGTGAACATGAATCATGGGTAAAAATCACATGTGAAAATAAATGAATTATGTGTAAAAAAAAAAAACACACGTGAAAAAATGTCCACATCAAACGTATGAAACATTATATGAAGTGTCTAAAACCCGTGTGTGTAAACGTGTATGTTCATATGACTTCTGTAAGGGATGAGTAACCAAATTCAGTCAGACTGTCTGCGATAGATAATACTCATATTTTGGTCTCCTAACATGTATAATAGAACAATGTGAGGTCATTAAGGCTGTATAAATATGAGCCTCGATTTGCACATTTGTTTCATATTTACAGAAGGGAGGCTGTCTCATTATGTTTTCAGCAAAGTTCCTTAATTAATTTGCCATTTCTGAAGAAACCCAATTCTCTGAATAGTCAGTGTTGTTTATGCAATGTCAGAGCCATTAAACAGGAAACTGGCTGAATAATAGAGTGATTTCACACTACCGGTTATTATTTAATGAAAAAAGTCTGGAAAGAACTTGCATTTCTTACTGTGTGTATTTGATTAAAAAGTGGCAGACGGTCCAAGTTTGTTTTTATTGGTCGGACTGAAACAGAAGAAGCAGATTCCATCTGTGTGTGTGTGTGTGTGTATGTGTGTGCGTGCGTGCACGTGTGTGTGTGTATGCGTGCATGTGCATATGTGTGTGTAGTAAATTGTTCCATAAACAGCAGTTAAACAGCAGGACCACACAGTTAGAACATGTATAAGACTTCGAAAAACTGCATTCAAGTCTTCCTTTTGTTTGTTTACCTTTATTTGCAAATCTACCCATTACATGCATAAATCTCCGATTGTTTCCATATGATTTACATACCATCAAGGCAGTTCTGTAATATTCTGCACATGCTGGTGTTAAATTATTTACAAGCAACAAGAGAATGTTGTGAGTTAAAAGTGATTAAAAAGATAATATACTTGAAACAATTTTCACAATCAAACTTAAAAAAAAAAAAAAAAAAAAAAAAAATGCAGCCACAAACCATAGAAAGGTCTTTTGTGAAATATCTTGTTGTCTTGTTTTGGTTAGTTTGTGTTTGGTTGGTGGTGAGTAGGATTTTTCTTTTAACTATCAGCCTTGCATAAGAAAACATGAAACACTGCTTTCAAACAGACCAAAAGTAATGGCTGTCAACTAAGCCTCAAAATATGTTAAATCTTATTTGACAGAGATTGCTGACCCAGAAAACCTCCCATACTGACTCATGAGTATGAAGTGCATATTCTCCAAGATAACTAGCAAAAATAGCTCACCAGAGTCAACATGATTTACATATGACAAGCTGCAGTTAAGACGTCTGACTTTTCACATATTCGTAAGAAATAAAAACAGAGTCATATGTACTCCAAACTGCAAACATACCTGGTTTATAATTAGATTAGATTAGATTCATCTTTGTTGTCATTGTGCAGAGTATGAATACAGAGCCAATGAAATGTAGTACAATGTACATGTGTATGTACGGGGTTCCTCTTCGTGTTTTCAAGTTGATATTTGCACTGCTGTAAATGTCAAATTCCCCATCTGCAGGTGGTAAAGGTCAATATTTGTTTCTTGCCACGGAATCAATATCTCAAAGTTTTGATTAAATATAAGCTTCTGCGCTGACAATAATCACAGTGGAAAGAAATCAGGTATGAAAACTATAGACTAAGCAAACATCCTTGTTCTACAACCCTGTCTATGGCAGTGGTTACATGCACATCAAATTCAGGTTGCAGCCATATTCCGAATACGATGTTTATATGCGTATAGGCATTGGAAAATTCCTGAGGTTGTTGTAAGTATGCCATTAAATGCCTAGCCTACAACTAAACATCTGTTAGCATCCACAATTCTTTGCGGACTGACCATGTGCATATATCTCCTTTCAGTGGATTTTCTGAATAAGGTGTTTACATGCAACAAATTTCCAATTAAAACAGGAATATTCCAGGGATGGGAATCAGAATTTGGGGAATCTGAATACTGTCTTGATCTGAATTGGGCAATCGGGCAATTGCGACGTTTACATGACTCAATACTAATTAGAATATTGCCAAATTCCGATTAATATCCGATTACTATTATGTCTAATAGCCTACGTGGTACTGTCACTTCAAAATGGTTACCTAGCTGAGATCTAAAGACTAATAGTATGTTGTATGGAGGGAAATGGGCAGGCCTGTGTGGCATAGCCGTACCTTGTACAGTGGGGAGGCCAAGTTAGACACAATGTCTTTATCAGGGTGGCAGTGTGAGTTGGGGCGAAACACTAATCAAAATCTATAGAAAGATGGCATAGTGCTTTCCCCTCTCTGGCTTGAATAGGATCCTCATCAGACATAAAATGGCATACACCTAAGTAACATTTGTTTATGGTCTAGCAAGCAACATAAAGAGTCATAGCTAACATAATATTAGGCTAAATCATACAAATTACCTTACAAATTATGCTGTTGGACAGTGATGAAATGAACTTTCCCAGAGATGTTGTAGTGGGCATTCTTGGAAGCAAGATCTTCCAAGTCATTCATATGACACTGGTAACACATTGACTAATAATAATAATAATAATAATAATAATAATAATAATAATAATAATAATAATTGGCCAGGTCACGGCAGCACTGATCACCTTTTAGCTATAGCCGTGGAGATGGGAGGCCATTACAAACTCAGCTGGACATGGGTTTGTTTGAATTGGGACAGTGGCCATTTCAGAATTAGCATTGCAGATGGGGACAGTCAAGGGCAGATGAGTCAGGAAATGCTGAGCTGAGTTATACTCCAGTGAAACTTGCAGTCTGCTTGGCTTTTCATAATTATGCAGCATGAACAAATTTTTTCCTGCTCCTGGTTAAACGTAAAAGTTAATGTGTACTGTGTGTTCACCTGCACTGTTTATTAGTGTATTGTGCTGCATTCATTGCTTTACTGGAACTGTTGGTGCACGTATAACAATTCTGGAAAACTGATATGAGTACCAAGTACTTAAACTTCAAACAATGCTGAGTACAGATACGAGTAATTTTATGAGGGGTGGGTTTATAGTACTCAAATAAAATGTATATTTGTCGGTTGAAACTAACAGGATAACCATATAACAGGATAACCATATTATTGTGAGTGTAGACTATTATTTTGCTACACCCATATTGGTTAGCTTCAAAAATAAATAAGGAATAAAACAAGATGGTGTGTGATGTTGATCAATGTTGACTATTTTCCTAAAACAGCACTAAAGAATGCTACCTTTTTGTCCATTTTATAGTTAAATTTAATGTGTGTGCCATCCACATCCATTGTTTCTGCTATCACTTACATTAGAACAACTATAAACAGCCATTCCCTTACCATCCTTTCTTTTTTCTCTCTTTCTTGAAGACAAAAACATGGAGAAAAGCTTTCTGTCCTGAAGACTGAATCAGAAATCCTAAAGGAACAGCTTTACCGCTGACTTTTACAAAGCGATGACTCTGGAGACTCCTTCCATAAATGTTAAATCAATGTCTCATCACAGAATTTCACCATATCAGTGCTTACACGCCTATCAGGATCAGTGCGTTCATATACACATGTGATTTGACTTGCAGCTGGCACTACTATAATAGTTGCTGTTATAGAATATTAATCAACACCTTTTGACCAGTCAGATTCAAGAAATTCAACAGGGCTGTGGTATAAGCACACATAAGCTTCAACAAAAAAGCTGCTTCCATTGAAAAAAAAGGCAATAGTTCAGCAGGCAAATGTTTAAAATGCCTTCTTGAGGACCCTAGCTGCCGTTCTTTAAAAAAGTGATAGGGCTAATGAAAGTGATTACACTACTAATTAGGCACATTATTATTATCATCATTATTATTGAATTAATACAGTACATCTATCTATCTATCTATCTATCTATCTATCTATCTATGCCCAGCGTTCCTGGGATAGGGTCCAGATCCACCGTGACCCTGATCAGCATACAGCCATTTGTCCATTTGTTTTGGCCATTTGTCCATCTCCGTAGTGTTCACACTGTAGATGGTCTCATTGTGCCCACACACACACACACACTGAGTGCATTTGGGAGCTATGGCAGGTGGTGGGTGAGTGATTGATGGGAGACAAGTTCCCCTCAGGCTCCAGCTGTCACACATCTCTCGTTCTGATGATCATTCCAGCTTCAGCGTACGTGTCCCCTCAGCCGCATCCCAGCCACACATGACACAGTGTGAGCTTGCCTGATTGCTAGAATAAATATATATTACTATAATATTCATGGTTTTTAGTATCTGAATTCATGTGCTATGATAAAGCTAGGCATGCAGCTCACATGACATGCACATACTGTATGAAACTACAGAAAAGTCATCGCAATCATTCATTTTCTATCAAAAACAATTAAACAAGATTGTTAAGGAAATCATGCCATTTGCAATTAAGCAATTTGGATTTCGTAGAAAATCACGCAGAGGTTAATCTAGTAAGCCAGACCTTCACCAGAATGTATGGTATGTTTTGTCAATAAACTGGGCAAAGAAATGCCTACCTTAAGAGAAAGAGACAATTTTACTGACGTGGCAGAAGACCAACCACAGAGATTTTCCTGTAGCCAATTGGCAAACAGATATCATCATTTACTATCCACTAATTGCTTCACACAAAATCATCTAATAACTTTTAAAGATGGGATTCTGGAATTTTTTCAGTCCAGTGATTATACTGTGCTCTGAAAACTCAGTGTTTCACTGTGTCTGAAAGTTTGTTTATTGGTTTCTTTTCACTGGAAACACACGGATGTGAGTACACAAGGAAGAGTTGAGAGCCAATCAGACTTCAACTGTCAACATCCTGATGGTTGTGGTCCAAAAAGTGTACAAAAGATATGCTCCCGTGGGTGGAGCATATGAGGCTGAGGCTATGTGGAGGCGGCTGGCGAGGTGGTAAATCTTTTCTGTTATATGTGTGGGTGAAAAAAAACAAATACTGGTACCTTAACAAAGAAAAACAGACATGATGAAATTTCAGTAGACACAGACACGTCTGTGGATCTATCATTTTAGATCAATTTATATTAAGTGAATACAGCTTCATATTTTCTCTCCGTCTTGCATTCTAGTCTCTGTTTGTTTGTCTTCATAAGCTTGGAATGAACTTGTTTTTTTATGTTGCTTAAAGGCAAAGATGCATTCTGTGTCAAATTGTCCTGTGAGGTATTTTTGAATCAGTGACATAAATTATTGCTTCGGCTGCTTTCCGCTTTGTGGAACTGCAATCAGTGGAATGGAAATAAGCACTGTGAAAGATTCTCCACCCCAGTATGATGTAGCCTCATAGATGCCAGCTAGATGCTATCATGGCTGTTTTCCTCAGAGAGGATGCATCTTTTTAAAAACAGGACTTCACTGGCTGAGGGCCTTCTGGGGTGATGCCATTCAGAGGTTATATTACTGCATGCTGCATAATTCATTTTGCTTATCAGGTTATCTAATCCAGCAGTAGTTTCAGAAGAGACGTCCTCAAATATCATCCATTTGCTGAGTTAGGAGGCAACGCAGAACCAAACGCCAATTCAAAATCCCAAATTCAAAGATGACCTCTGTAGGAGTCCTCCATGGCATCTCAATTTAAAACAGCTTCATACATGTTATGCCATGCTAGTCCAATCTGATCTCACACAAATTCATAGATAATTCAATGAAGAAAAGCTCTGACCATGAATTTGCCCCTCAACCCACTGAGATCTTGGAATAGGCTAAAGTATAGTATATTCAGTAGTAGAAGGTAAGGACTAGCAATTAGCAATTAATGTCAATGTGACGTGTAGCTAGTAGCTCTGCAGGAGAAATGTAAGGCTCAGTAGTTACTGCATAGTTAATAGTGAACTACTCCAAACACAGATACTGAGTAATTAGCCAGTATTCCTTGGTAAATAATAGTAGACCAATTAGCCAAAGCAGACAAATAAAAAATATTCAGCAACAAAATCATAAACTTAAGCATTTTAACATTTAGTTCCGGTCCAACCCTTTGACTGGTCGAGCGGCATTCCAAGAGTGTCTATATTTCCTATAATGGCACTGGGGAACTTTGTTGTGTGTATCACTCTGCTCGAGTGTGTTCACCTTGTAAAATTCCACTTCCTAGTTCAAAACAGTTAGCAACATCCGCAAACAGCATAACAGAGCCACGAGTTTTTCCATTAATTTCTCATCTATCTATATTTCTACTAAAAAGTAAGTTTTAAGGAAAGAATGTTTGTTTTTTTGCATTTTTTATTATGTTAATTTAAATTAAGTAACACAATTAAACAAAATTGATTAAGTGATAAACACATATACCTTTCAGGTCAATGTCGGAATCAGCAAGAAACTCCATTTCCGAGAACACACCGTGGCATACAAATATGGCCCCCATGGACTACACTTTCCACGGAATTTGTCACGTTCACAGTTGCCTGATTTCTAATCACACACACACCTGAACACAATCACTCCACACAGTATTTAAGAACTCCAATTCCACATCCACATTGCAAAGTAACACTCATTGTATAGTTACCTGAACTTGCCAAGCCTGGATTTTCTACGTATTGCTACTCTGGTTCTTGACTTTGTTCTGCTCATAGTTTGTGATTTTGGATTTGCCCCAGTTTTTATGTTTGTTGATCACCTGACCTTTTTGCCTGTTTTTTTTTTTTGGATCACATTTTTGAACACTATTTTGGATTTGTTTGTCAGTCTCAATAAAACTGCATTTGCATCTGTCTTCACTTCTCCATATGACAATACCAAACTTACCTAACAACAGGCCTTTTAGTAAATTTATGTGTAAATGTTTGCGTAAGCTAAACCAACCTAAACATTTTCACCAGCTTTATAAAAGTTTCGGAAATGCTGATTTTACTTTGTACTAACCTGTGTGTGCTGAATGCCACTCACCCACTGATGAATGCCAATGACCCTAAATTACCAGGTGGATGCATGGCACAGCTGATTTGCATTTCAGAAGCATGATATGAAAGGTTTTGTCATTTTAATATTTCCAGAATAGAAATTAGAGCCAAAAATCATTTATATATGTAGATATAATTTGATACAGCATATGCTTCAAGTAGTGTGCCATGGAAGCTTCACACTAGACTTTACTTAACACTAGAGTAATATAAGTAACATTTGTTTAAATGAGCCATGTGTTTACACTTGTTGCAGGTATGGAAAGAGCATAAGTTATATGTATATATATATATATATATATATATATATATATATATATATATATATATCTGAGTTATATTCAGATCTGCCCTCCACTCTCTGTCGTTCTTCTTCTTCAGGGTCCTTGTGGCTGTCATGTCACACCCCTCAGCTCTTAATTAAATGCCTTTACTCTCCACATTTCTCACACCAAGGCCTTTACATTGCGACAGTGAATGTCTCCCAAGGACACATCAGCCCAACCATGACAGGGCTGTGACCCCACCTTAGTTCCATACAGGCACTAATTAGGGCGCCTTCCCCTGGGTCGTCGCCTTGGCACAGTAAGGGAGGGTGGTGGTAGGAGAGGCAGCCAGCTTTGCTGACCTTGCTCCCTGACAGCCAAAGGCGTTTTAGACTGCTGTGTGATGCATTATCCAACACTGGTTCACACAATGTACGAAATGTCTCAGCTCATAACAGCCCAGTCCTGGCACGTGCACTTACAAAAAGACCCCGTGTTAAGCATGGAACTCCAAAAAAAGTATTTCTGTCACAAATGGAACAAAGGCATTTTTGTCTTTTTAATGAGATTTCTGACTATATTATCATTTTTATTAGGGCTATCAAAGTTAACCTAATAAGGGGATAACACTATATTTTGATGCCACTATTTTTTTTTTGTTTACACTGGTAACCCTTTTTTTCCCCCTATGTTTAAGCCTAGGTTTCTTGCTGTTGGTATGACTGAACAATGTAGTAACATTATGTTCATGAAATCTGAAACTGAACTAGCATGTGTTGATTGTAATGGACACAAAAGACGAGCAGTGAAAAATCTATCAGTGTCTCTACAGAACAGTGCATGGCCTTCAACGGTCTATCACAGCATCTCTAAAGAACAGGGCACAGTCTCCAGTAGCCTCTTTTCCATGACTTGGTTTTGTTCTGGTTAATTTTTCAAATTTTTCAAAATAGTCACTGTGCATCATATGTATAAGAAATATTTGCCAATTGTGAGATAATTTATGCTGGTGCATTTCTGAAAATATTGTACTGACAATAACCTTGGGTTGAGAATAACAGGAGTAGAAATAGTAGTATACATACAGTATGTTTAGCAACAATTTTAACATAATATGTTTAACAAAACAACCTTGGAGTTACAACTGAACAAAGTCTACTAAACTGTAGCCTCTGTATGGTTTAGTAAGATGAGCAAATGTAATAAGTTGACAAATTCATACACAAAATGTAAAATAGAGCAGAAATGGGTTTAATGGCCTACACTAAAAACTGCAGTGGTAATGTTATCTATCTATCTATCTATCTATCTATCAATATCTATATATTATTATTATTATTATTATTATTATTATTATTATTATTATGTTAACTTTACTGTTCCTTTCTTTTTAAGTTAATACATTTTATTGTTCTAAACTGATATACAGGCTCGTTCCACTGGCATATCAACCTGATGCTGTCTGATGGTTCATTTTAAACTTCAGCGAGGATAGCTAGTGGATTTACTTAGGAAGCAGTATTCATCTAATACCTGTTCATTCATATGACTGTTATCATCAATTCTCGATTTCTCTACAGAACAGCACAATTACCAGCATTCCATCAATGGGACTCATTTGTCAATCTTTTAGCAAAGTTGCATGATTTACTTTTAGTGACGCCACCAAACTTCATAAAAGGCAAAGCTCACAGAGAGAGCTGAAAGCCACAAAATAACAACTAAAGCGTGGATGAGCACCTCCTAAACATGGCCACTGATGTGCATCGGTTACCAAAGACACAAAGGGTGTAACCAAATATTACTGCATTATTCAGATTGAAAAGATAATGCATGCTAAATGAATATGAATACAGATATGGGCAATGGGTAGAGTATTCTGTATTCAGGGAAACAAGATAACTGTGGTGTGCATTTCCGATTTGCAGTATATATCTGCAATAAGCAGACATTATACACGGAAACCGGCAACCCTGCTCACAGAACCTAAAAAAAAAAGAAGAAGCTGCATATCTCTGCAGAGCTCTCCACAGAAATAATAATTTAATTAATTTTTAAAATATCGTAAAACTTGTACATTCATTTTTCCTCATTCTAAAATGATCGAGCTCCAACATTATTAAATGAAAATATTCTCAGAAAATCATAAAGGGAGTATAATGAATACTAAAAGATCCCATTTGCACTCGCAACAGCACTATAAGTGCATCCCAGTTTTATAATAGATTCGGATAATGTATCCAGTGACCTATCCAGTGGATAATATGAACTAATATTATAAACTAAAGTAAATAACAGTTTCTTGATTGGGGAAAGACATTGTTCTTTTGAGTTAGCTTGCTCACTTAGTCACATTAAACAGAAGACAGAAAGGGTTTCCACAGGGCTTCTGGTTCAAAAGTGTTGAATATGTATTGGTATGTATAGGTACGTTCTGCAAATTGCTATTTGTTGTTGAATGAAAATGACTTTTTTTCAGTTTCTAGGGCATAGTGGTAGGGTTAACAAAAAACCCAAAAACAAACAAACGAAAAAAAAAATTCAGGTACAGACCACACCCACTTCTCGTTTAAATACAAATACGAAAACAGATATTGATATTTTCAGCACTAAAGTGATACAGAAACAAATACAGGCAATGGATTCCATTACAGTCCTAACAGACACACAAACTATTACTACTTTTATACGGCACCATTTCTTTTGTCATAATGAAATGGCTAGTCTTATTTGTTTTGTTTATGGATTTGGACATAATATGAAATGACAGGGATTCTAAAAACCTTCATTATATTTGTGCGTGCAATTGAAATATATAAGTTATTTCAACTTGTACGCTGTGTATGAAATTGCAGTAATTCAGCACCAATTATACTTAAATTTGCACAATCTCAGGAGTCCTCACAGAATACAAAAATACTTTGCCAGACTAAATGATTTTTTATGGATACCACATTTCTTGTGTAAATGCTCTTTTGAATGTACATATCCAGTTTGGAAAATGAGACCCAATGTTTCTACAGAAATGTGAATCACAGCAGTAATTATCCAACATTTGTATTCCACAGCATCTATGTTGTTCAACAGATAATCATTTTTGTTGAAATAGTACAGGTTAATCTTACCCAGTGTCACTTTATAGCCATAACAATGTGTGTGTGTATATATATATATATATATATATATATAAATATATATATATATATATATATATATATATATATATATATATATATATATATATTCAAGGCTTATCCTATCTAATTGCAATTTGTAGCAGCTTAATCACAGTTTGGTATTTAGTCCTTGTTGTAGCTCTAATGGAATTCAGAGCTCAAAGCAAATATTGATCTTGGGAGCTGAAGCGAGCTGTACACCCACCCAGATTTATCCTCCAGGCACTCCTAAGGTTGAGGTTGCATAGGGCTTTTCAGACTCTTCAGACAAACACTTCAAGTTGAAATTTAGTTATATATATATATATATATATAGGCGTATGAGAATGGAAACTCTCTGCCCTTTGTGCTCTGTTTGAGAGACAAAGCACCCAGCTTGGTCATCTTCTTCATATACTGAACTGCAAACACAGCACAACTTCTTCTGCAGGACTTCAGAGAGCATCGTGTGTTTCTGGCCCCCTCCCACCCTGTGGGACCTTGTTGCTGCTCAGTCTCTCTGTGCGGAGCTATGGAGGAGGGTGGAGTGGATATCAAACGCTCTTGCTCATTCTGTGCATTAGAGCGGTGGGTGAGGGTCACTGAGGAGCCTAGACATATAGCCTCACTGCTTCACTTCCACTCAGCAGCCCACACGCTGAGTCAGAGTCTAAATAAAGCCAGCTAGAGTGTCTAAGGGAGGGGAGAATCGCCGCGTCACGACTCGACCAGGTTCAAGTGGCCATTGTGGCTGCTAAGCCAAAGTAAGTAAAAGAAATCAAGCAGATTCTCTCTACACTGAATACTATCTTGTTGAAAAGATTTAATTTGATTAATTGGTTGACCAGTGAAATTATAACCTTTTTCTCCTGTCTGCTCATTATGCTTGAACTCGTTTTGTTTTGTTGATCATGTGCGTGCAAGTGTGAGTTTAAGTTTGGAGAGTCATTTGTGACTTCCTGCTCGAGGCTATAATATCTACCAAAGACATCTCTTGACATTTGTAGCTGTCAGATAAGTGTTAATTACCATTTTGTCAGCCCAGTGTTCCAGCCAGATGTGATTTAGTTTGGCTCCTCCTGTAAACAGCATCAGCAACTAATTGAAGCTGTGAATCCCACTTTTTCTAATTCAGTTGTGTTAATTGAGGGCATAGAGGGTTCCTGTAAAACTGGCTTTGAATCAAGGGATTATAGCTGAAATACAGATCTGGAAGGGCTTGTTTTCTTGGACCTAGGTCCCCCAGGGTCTGACGCTTTTATTTGCGCAAGCATTCTTTCTGGAGCTGTGGTTTCATCACAGCCAAATGAAGTAATCATGTCAAAAAGAGTGCACACTTTACTTTCATTTTGCAAGTATACTTCATAATCAGTAACTTCATGTTCATCCGGTGTGGCTTCTGTTTTCTATGCACTTCACATTTTGCCCTTTTTCTCTACCACCCACTCTCCCATCTCTCTCTCACACACGCACACACACATACACACACACAAACTCACATGTTCATACACATGATTATGATTATGATTATGATTATGATTATTATTATTATGATTATTATTATTATTATTATTATTATTATTATTATTATTATTATTATATGCTTGCACTGCCTTCACTTGACACCAGTGATACTGAAAAACTTTTGTAAACGTAACCTTAAACATAACCGTAAGCCAATTAAAATAAGTATTAATGTTTTTTGCTCTTTTAACATTTAGCTCCTACAAATATAAATATATAAATATAAAAAACAACAATCTGTTGCTTTTAATCCAGGGAGCTTCTGTAATGTAGCTTTGACCCTGTAAGGACAAAGAGTACACGCTACCTGAATTAATAGTTTGTATTAATTAGCAGAATAAATGCTTTCTTCCTAAAGCTGATAATAGGAAATTTCTTCCAAGAAAAAGAAAACGCAGCTTTCATCTGCCCTAGTTCCACAGCCAACATGCTGAAAACACTGCATAACTATACTGTATAACTATTTGCCTTTACAAAGGTGGGCAAAGACAGATCAAAATGTCTTTTTCTACAATACAGCATTTTTCAGTTATAAATGTACAAAAAAAGACAAAATGCAAAAAAAAAAAAAGTAAAATGTATCAAAGCTAACATACAGCCCCAGTGTATTACATTTAAATTGCAAGGCTTGTTGTAAGGAATATATTATCAGTGTTAAACAGAATTTCACAATGGCTTTACAATTTCCCAATGGTTTCAAGCTGACAAATTTGTACTTTAACCAAAAAGGCCATAATTTATTCAAACATGCCTTTAATATTAAAACCACTGAAAGGCGAAGTGAATAACGTTGATTATCTCGTTACAATGGCAACTGTCGTGTGCATGTGAACGGTCAGTTCTCGAAGTCAGTGTGTTGGAAGCAGGGAAAATGGGCAACTGTTATGATCTGAGCGACTTTGACAAGGGCCAAAATGTGATGGCTAGATGATTGGGTCAGGGCATCACCAAAACGGCAGGTCTTGTTGGATGTTCCCCGTATGCAGGGGTTAGTACCTATTAAAAGTGATGCCCAAGGCAGCCCGTCTGATCCCACAGAAAAGCTACTGTAGCACAAATTGCTGGAAAAGTTAATGCTGGCTTTGATAGGAAGGCATCAGAATGCACAGTGCATCGCAAGACCAGTCAGATTATACATTTTTACATTTGTACAAAGTAATTTAAAGACAAATGTGCAGCATTGTGTCACTTGGTGTGCATGGGTGGCTAGTATAAATGTGCTAGGAGGGCTAAGCCCTGTTCTATTTTATTATTTTTCAGATTATTTGCTGTTAAAAGCAAAAGGTGGATCTCTGCGGAACCAGGTGCAACAGCACCACCAGTGGCAGTAAGAAAAATATACAGAATGGTATGAAGAAGTGAGGTTGGGGCTGATTTCCTTCTAGCCCAGACTGTAGATTCATACTAAAAGTAGCTAGACTAAGTACACATTGTTCAGTCAATATACAAAATACACAAAAGGACAAACAACCATAAATATAGTGTTTTTGTTGGTTTGAAAGAAAGGGTTAAAGCTTTTCTGTATACCATGTTAGTTATTCAGAGGCAACACAGCATGAACCCAGTAGGTCATTATGGACTAGAAATACTCAAGAAAACATTAGAAATCACAAATGCCATATGCCTACATTAAGTGTGTAGTGTGCAATAGCATTAGCAGTTGCACAAAACTGGCATTTATAATGTAACAATCTTACTCTGTGCCTTCATGTTTATTTCTATTTTTGTACTGCATCTTTTATCACTTATGCTTTAACATGCTAGAATTCATGCTGACACCTGCACCAAGAGGAATTCCTAAGTTCCTTACCCACCCTACACTTGGCGAGTAAAAGCTTCTGATGCTGAGGCTACATCTCTTTTCTCCCCTCAGACTGGCCGCTGTGCTGCTGTAGGCAGTGCAGTTTATTGGTGGAACAGATGGCCTGATGAGATCATGGCAAAGACAGTCTCCCAGCACTCAGCTCCATGTGCGTACTGCCTGAGGATACCCATGTGTCCAGCTTCTGCCTGCCCATTTCCAAATATAAATTGTGTGAACACTCACTTATACACACACACAGACATGGGGTATACATAAGATGGTCTAAGGGAGGCTGGATGGAGATGAATGTGTCTACACAAGAATCTTCTTCTCAGTCTATACCTCAACGCTGCACAGCAGTCTATCCTTTTCTCTGTATATACCATAGAGGTTTTCTTTCCGTTTTTCTCTTTTTTGTATCTTTCTCTCCACTTCTTTCTATGCCCATCTTCTTTTGTGCTTCCCTTTCAGTTCCATTCTGTTGAAATTACTTCTGTTCAAGATATCTTCGCTGGCTATAGACTTTCCGAACTGAACTTACTAAAAAAACATAATAACATTAGCAAATGGCAAATTAATTTATTTTACATTGATGGCTCTATTTGGTTGGCCATAAGTCGGTATTTTCCTGTTCTTGCCAAATTGCTATTTTCACGGTCAGAAATAAAGGCTCCTGTGCTGATATGGATGTAGCTGCACAATAAGAGTGGTGGCTCTTTTTTTTTACAACCTGGTTTTGTGCATAGACACACCCAACTGCAATATAAACTCAATACAACTGCTTGAAGTATTTTATCCATTTTATCCAAGCTGTGAGGTGTTATGGTGGTGCCGCAAGTAGCATTGCTGCCATACAGCAATTGAGTTTTGTTTTGGCAAGGTGTATTCCTACCCAATATGAGTGAACAATGAATGAATGAACTCAGTTCTGCCTACTCAGAGGCAAATCAGGGATCATATAGAATATGATTCTATTGATTCTACCATAAAATGAACATAAAAGACATAAGCGCTGTCAACAGGCAATTATTTCTACCCCTAAAATATTGATGTGAAATCTGTAAGGAAAACCAAGTTGTTTCTTATTATGAAAATGTGAACATGCTGCACTACACACATTCAGTTTTAAAGTAGAGCTTTTGATAATAAATTAATTCTAGCCAACCCCTTTTTTAAGGTCATGCCAAGAATATTTCTGTCACTGCCATGTATATATATATATATATATATATATATATATATATATATATATATATATATATATGAGATGTAATCTTG
>CM075024.1:11618663-11701181 GCA_037576675.1 Pangasius sanitwongsei
TATATATATATATATATATATATATATATATATATATATATATGAGATGTAATCTTATGTCTTATTTTTACATTTGCATTAACGTGACAAAAATAGGACACTCAGAATGTGTCACCACACTATATGGTCAAAAGTTTATGGACGTTCCATTCCAGATTTAGTTCCCCCTTAGCTGCTATAATAACCTCCTAGATTTTGGAGCATGGCTATAGGGATTTGTCTAATTTATCATTATTCCAACTCATCCCACGGGTGTTCAGTGGGGTTGAGGTAAGGGCTCTGTGCAGGCCACTCAAGTTCTTCTAATCCAGCCTTGGCAAACCATGTCTTCATGGACTTCACTTTGTCCACAGGGGCATTATCATGCTTGTACAGGTTTAGGCCCCGTAGTACCACTGAATGGAAATCTAAATGCTACAGCATACAAAGACATCCTATACAATTGTGTGCTTCCAATTTTGTGGCAGCAATTTGAGAAAAAGACCCACATATGGGTGTGATGGTCAGGCATCCACGTACTTTTGGCCATATAGTGTAGAGGACAATTCACAATATTTTAAACTGATTTTTCTAAACATGTGCTAAGATTCTGTAGTTTCCTTGTATGTTATTCCACATTTATAAAGAAAGCCCACCTTTTCTTTTTAGGTAATAACATATCTTCAGACCTGTCCTTTTTGATGGTCAGTGTGCCTGAGCTTATATTCTCTTTTTGACAGTACCACCGTATATGTTTACAGCTTTTCAGAATTCAAAATTTTGATTTTTATGGGTCTGTACACCTTAAACTGTAGCACTTCTCATTAATATAAGCATGACAGTAAACAATGAGGGAAAATTCAGGTGGTATTCCGTTGCTGATGGCTGGACACAGCTGTAAATGCATGCTGGAATGAAGACTGTGTCAGTTGAAGACTGTTTTATTGCTGTTGCTAGTGAGATTGGTGAGCATATTATGTCAGCATCTAGGATGGATGAAGCGATTGCAAGATGGTTTAAAAATCAATGATGAATTTGTTCCTTTTCTACTGCCGTCTAACCCCTAAAGAAAATGAATTCTTAATGCCTCCATTTATTATAGATGAGACTCTGAAACACGTTCTTGCATGCTATGGTAAACTAGTTCAATTAAAGTAATTCCGCTGTGTCTGAGATGTTTTGAGTTTAAACATGTTATATTAGATGCCAGATATTTATGGTTCTGGATGCACAGCATGAAGTTTTGCTTAAGACTGACCAGAGAGATAGAAATAACTTAGTTGAGGAGCTTAAACCATCCATTCCAGGAAATAAATCTTCCAGAATAAGTGGTGGTGCAACAAATAGTCAACTGGCTGAGACCATTGCTGTGCTGTCTATGAAAGCCGGGACATTTTTACTGTAACCCCTCCAAACAGCAAGAACACTGCTGCATCAGAGGGTGTAGATACAGGGCAAACTAGTGGCGATGAGGGTACAGAGGACACAGAGGATACAAGAGAACCTGCTGATCCAGCACCCATGGATGAGCAGTGTGAGCTCGAGGGGGCTGACGACTCACTGGAGTTTAAAACACCAGCCACTAATGTGACACAAATGCACTTTTAGAGATGCGTGCTGTTCAGTCGACAGTGAATATACTGATATCACAGATGACCTTAAGGATGCGAAATCACAGGATAGCTCTGCTGCTAAAGATGTTAACCTCAGGGGAAATTATGGTACTACACTGTCAAACAGCCAAATAACTTCCCAGATATCACCTAAAACCAAAGCAGGCTAAACCTTGAGAAATACAAACTCAAGCCTTTTTTACTTGAATTGGTTTTCAGTGACATTGCAGGAGGTTGATCATCCCAAATACTTTTCAAATAAAAAAGAAAACGCATGAGTGCCGTAAAAAAGGTTAAAAACCCATCATTCAAAATGTAAAAACCAAATGTGACTCTCTCTCTCTCTCTCTCATCTTATTATTTCTCATTTTTTGCTCCACAGGAGTGGAAGCTTGAGCTGTCACTCCTGTACTGTACTCAGGAAGTGCTTCTTTGCAGCCTGGACACTTGAACGCAGCTCTTAATTAACCCTGCGGTTCGAACAGCTGGATCATATTAACATATCAAATGAGAGCCCTGTGGGAAATAAAGTGAATTTGAGTTTTTTTCAGCATTGATTACCAGGTCACTGTATCCTGCCTTAATACATCAGCGAGTTTAAAACAGGTGCTTTTCCCTAGCAGGCATTTCATATTACGAAATTGTATTTCACTTCATTTATTCTTTTCATTTCTTCACATTCCATATTAGCATACCGAAATAAGTGAGCGCTGCTGCAGGTGACTAGGATTTAACACACACCTTCATGTGAGAAATATCGGAGATGAGAGTGTGATCTGTTTCTTAACATGTTATTGTTTGATATTGTTTGAACTGTTGATTAAGTGAACACATTCAGGCTAATTGAAATGAGATGATAATGAACAGAAAGACGTGTATGACATGCGTCAGACCTTCCCCCGCAGTAAAGCTTGTTATAGGCTGCAGTTTATGCATGACTTTACCTATAGACAGCCTAATGAGCAAGGAGAGTGGAGTGCTAAACCAAGACAAAGCTAAAAAAAAAAGGTGTCTGAAATAAAAGTTATTTTTATTGTGCATAGTCAAGGTTGGATACTCTGAGTTTCCTATTTATATGAACCCTGTTGTCACGTAATAGTTCCCCTCATTTTCTCACCTGTCAGTTCCCACCAACCAGCCAGCTTTCCTCTACCAACCGAGGATGGTGAAGGCTAAGAAGTGCTTCATCCAAGACATGTGAAGCCAGTCAACCACGTTCAAACTGCTGCTCTTGCAGTGCCACGGGGTTGCGTAACACACGTGGAGGAAAGCGCTCTCTAGCCTCTTCCACATCTGTACAGCTCACAGATGCCCAGGATTGTCTAGTGTTGCTGTGGTTGACAGGGAGAGACAGAGAGAGAGAGAGAGAGAGAGAGAGAGAGAGAAAGAGTATGCCATTTCTCCCACCAGATAGCAGATAGCTACAGATAGCTGTAGCATCATCAGGAATCAAACTCATGATCTGTGGATGATATGATGAACGCTTTTCATTGTGCCACTTATGAGCCCACCACATCCAGCCTACTCTTTATTGTATTTTCTTTATTGTATTTCCTCACCGGCCCACTAACTGTTAATTAATTTCTTTTGATTTCATTTACCATTTGTTTCCATAAACTCTGTTTCCACTAGCCGTTATCTTCTTTTTATTCATATGCTAATTTCTCCCCCTAGTTCAAGCATAAAAATCTTTCCCTGATATGTAGGTGCATTAACACAGGTGTTCCATGCCTTGATTGGTTTGCAGGCTCAAAGACCAAGACCACTTTGCTGGAAAAGACCATATGCCAGCAAACAGCAGAGCATATGCCTGAATGTTATGAAGTGGAATATCATCAGCTGGGGTTACGGGTTTTCTGTGATAGCATGCCGTCCATTCCCAAGTTGAGGGAGCCAACAGTAATGAAGAAACACACCTGTCCTGACAATCTGTCTGAGGGCTCACTTTTTCCCTCAAATGAAGGAGAGGGGATTGGCACCAGGCATGTGTTGACGTACTCCTATTTATCAAGTTTACAATGATAATTAATGATAAACTAGAAAGGTCATACAGCATATACAGAATATCCAATAATGGCTGGTCATGATATTGAATGTTAGCACTAAAACATTCAGTTGCTCTGTGTTACTATGAAACTATGGTTGAGCCTTATAGGACAGGATCTCAAAAATATTACGCATACATATAGAAACACACAAGAAAAATAAGCAACACAATTCTTTTTTTTTTTTTTAAGTCAAATGCCTCCAGCCCGTAATCATGCCGTGTCTTTTCTTAATTTGCAAGCACCATAAACATAAAAGCTGCCTTTGCCGTTTGCCAAATAATCCACTTTAAGCCATTTGTTAACAGCAAATAAAACTATTGTAGATGCCAAAATATTTATCACTTTTATTTTATGTATTTTTCCTTGCTAGCTCATTTATACTAGCTAGCCCTGGCTATGTACCAGCATATCACACAACACAGGATATCATCAGTGTATAGTTGTACTGTATATAGATACAATTAAAGACTGTAAAATAACGATACTGCGTTACACAGTTATCATAGAATAAATTGTTCATTTTATACAATCCCAAAAAGCTCCGAGACATGAGTTGAGACGAGATCATTCATGAGGTTTCACACATTATGAATTGTCACACGTTGATCTAGGCCATGAGCAGGACAGATTTGACATAAGAGCATGATATGTCGTGTAGGGATGTGTTTTTTTTTTCCTACCCATCCAAATCACCTCAGGGAGTGAGAGGAATCGCACGCAGGTCAGGGGGCTATTTACCACCTTGCTGCTATTCACACATGCACACACACACGCGCACACACACATTCCGAACACATTTATACTTGGAAAAGGGCATGGGACACTTCAGCTTGTCAGAGACTGCAAATGGCTTAATTTCTGTATACTGTATATTTGCGAAAGCAACACCTGCATTATTTGTAGGTCAGTCAAAGTGCAACAGAAATGCATCAAGAGGTGACCTGTACCTGTTAAAACCAAATGCCTAGGCGTGGTGTGAACAAATGATTGTATTGATTGTATTGAATTTGTATTGATTCAAACCTACTTTTAGTAGAAATGTGTGCTCTTCTAGGCCAAGCCGAACAAAAAAGTTCTAACAAGGTTTACAAAAGTATGTTGATAAATGCCAATGCACATCATCAGGCTCATTTCTCAACAAAGCTGATTTACATTTAGTGACACCCACTACGAAAAGCTCACAGAGAGCTGAAAACGATAAAAGGCAACTAAACTGTTATTTATGAATACCACATTTCGTGTGCAAATGCTTCTGCAAACGAATTATGAATACATTTGTTCATATCCAGCTTGATTAATGAGGCCCAATATTCAGAGTTAATCATATCTAATAGGATTTAATGCAATTAAATCAGCCTATCCTCTTTTTAATTCAAGATACATTCTAACATTAGCATTCCTCTGCTGGAGTAAATGCTTTATAATAATCTAAGGGGAAAAAAGATTGTATTAATTTCAAGTGATTCCAACTCTCCTTCTCCTACGAGGCTTAGACAACTTAAAGTGAAGATGATTTCTGAATTTCAGTTCTTACTCATTTTCTCCAATCTTCTCCAATTAACCTGTGTTCTTAAACATCTGTCATAAAGCAAAGTGCGTATTAGCTCCTTATCTCTGTGGATACTCAACTTGGTGCCACTGTGGATGGTTTGATTTCTGGGCGAGATGGTCAGCAGTTGCCTTCTGCTCCTTGGTTTAGTTACGTTTGCTTATCTTGCTGCTAAGGGTTTCTCTAGGCCTTTGCCTAGCTTAGAGAAGGAAAAAGATAGATACATAGATACATAGATACATAGATAGATGGATTTTGTGCAAGTATAATTATTGGGATAGATCTATAAAACTGGCAAAGACAATGAATTGGGGAAGTGGTATCAGAAAGACGGTGATTTCAAATCAGTACCTCCAAGCTGCTGGGTTACATCCTAGACCCTAAACCCTGATCTGATCAGTTTCCTCAGTATCCTATCTCAGTTGTGAGTCACTTTAAGTAAAAGCATCAGCCAAATGTAACGTAAAAGTGAGAAGTAAAACATTGCGTTAGAAACACATACTAGTATAAATGTCACATTAATATTCCAGACAAAGGCATTGTTCCTAATGGTGGTTAAATTCACTGTGTGTCATAATGCCTTGTTTCCGGAGGTAAGAAGTAATAAAGTACAATTAATTTGTTACAGTTACTTACTACATTAAAAAAAAAAAAACATTTAATACTTACAGTACCTTTTCAAAACTGCACAATTATATTTCTCTACAATCACCTTTATATCTTTATAGTCATAAGTTGCATTATCAGAAATCTCATTGGAGTTGATCGAAATTCCTACCAACAGATGTGGTGGTAAGAATGAGCCCTAATACCCATCAGTGTAATATATCAGTTCCCTTTGTATTTACTGAGGCAGTTTATTTTGTGACAGCTTGCTATGGATTATGCTATTTTTAGTGAGCCTTAGGTAATATATTCCTACCTTCCTTGGTGGAAGAGGCGCTAACATAGAATCAGTCATTAAAATCAGTGTGTTACTTTAATCCCTTTCTGTTATGAATATTTCTTGTACTTTTTCCTTTCATATTTTAAGTAATTTTATGATTTTAATTTCTTCTTCCTCTTCTTGAAAGTCTTTTCTCCACTTTGTTCACTTTTAAATAATGGCTCATCTAATTTAGGAACCTATAACAACAGGGCATTGTCATGAATTAGCGCCACACTACTAAGCCTGGCTCTGGAAGATGTATAAACTATACTGGACTCATTATTCTTGTTAGTTGGCTGTGTTTATTAGATCGTATTGAACTTCATGACTTTCATATTGTTTTAATACTCAGATACACAGTTATAATAGTTCCAAATGAGGGAAAATTTCTTGGAAAAACTGTGATGGTAGGCATGTAATAAGTACTATTAGTACATGCACACACTTATATTACCTGTGCTTTTGACTACTTCTGTAGAGGTCAGGGAGTTTCTGGTTAATGAGCCACATGCCTATAATAGTTAACTAATCCCTAGCCATAAAATGCCCTTCTCTTTGAAGCTGGCTCATTAAAGTTAATTGGCTAAACGCTAATATTTAATTGTGTGGTTGGCATCTTTGTTCTGTGTTATCTCTTCTGGTATCTGCAGTTTATTACGCTTTATTATCACCATGTCCAATGTCATACTTGAAATTATTTTTTTAAAAAGAGATAGCAGTATGATTGACAACAATGGAATAATGCTTTTGCAGTATTTGTAATATTTCTATCTAAAATCTAACAATTGAATCTTGAGAATTTTTTTGCATCTGCCATACTGCATGCCAATGCGACAGCTGTTCTTAATATTGCACAGATATGGATGGAAATAACCAATGCAGTGTTATATAAACCCCATCCTTCTAAACCACACACCCCATGTCTCAGCATGTGCATTTAATAGAGAAATAAGTGCTACGGTTTGGGTGGAGTGTCAAGCAAGTCTTATTCAATTACACACAAAGCTGTGCACCACTTACATCATGCATACAGTTCTCTGTGCAAGAACAATGTTCTCACTCAGAGAGGTTCATATCTATTGTGTAAGGATCTGGAAGTGCTAGGCTGGACCCTGGTGTTAAATTTAAAGGAGAGAAGAGTTTCCGAGTTAATGAGACTTCATCTGTTTCTTCTGAGCAGGACTGTAATGTAACGTAAAGCTTGGAAAAGTCTGGCGTGGAAACGATTACGGCTAATTATGACCTATTACACCCTTTCAAAACGTTTACATATTATTGTATCAGGTTCAGTAAACTTCATGGATTGAAATGGGACTTGTGTTCCCTTATCCAAACAACATAGCGTAGCAACATAGTATCAGCATACCACATGAATGCAGGGAATTCATTTTAATTTGGAAAGCATTTAATTGACAGAACTGAAATTTCCTCATTTCTTAAATATACACCCCCAAGAGTCAATCGTTGGAAGAGGTGTCTTTGGTAGCTCTCCACAGGGTTGGCACTCCTAGATTTGGAGATCTTCCCCCACTCCTCTTTGCAGAACTGTTCAAGATGGGAAATGTTAGTTGGTTTTTGTTTTGACAGCAACCTTCATGTCATTCCATAGATTTTAAATTGGATTTAGGTATGGGCTATGACTAGGCCACTCCAGATCTCCACCTTGTTCCTAGCAATCCACTCCATGGTAGCTTTGGCCTTATGCTTGCCCTATTGGAATATGAATTTCTGACCCGTTTTCAGACATTTTGCAGATTTCATCAGGTTCTTCCCCAGAATCTCCCTGTACTTGGCTCTATCTTCCTCTCAACCTTGACAAGTTCCCCAGTTCCCGCAGATCCCCACAACATTATGCTTCCACCACCATGCTTCACAGTTGGGATGGTGTTGTTTTTGGTGATGGGCCATTCTGGAATTCAAAGTTCTACTTTGGTTTCATCTGACCACAAAACCTTCTGCAAGGTTAATGCAGGGTCATTCAGGTGTACAAACTTCATACTGCACTCCATGTTGAACTTTTTGAAAAATGTCTTTCTTCTTGCCACCCTCCCATACAGGCCAGATGTGTGGAATATCTTTTCCTCTGTTGGACATAAAATCCTGTAGGTTTTTCAAAATTGGCATTTAGTTCCTTTTGAAACCGAATGTCTTCTTTTTTTTTCAGTCATCTAGTTTTGACGAACACCCTGATTTTTGCAGACTGTGGGTTGTGCCATGCACAATGTCCCAGGGTATCTTCAAAGCCTTGGAATTTTTTTTCATATCAATCACCTGATGTGTACCTTTCCACAACATTGTCGCAGAGTTTTTTTGGGAGGTCTTTCAAGCCCATGCTGCTGCCTTTGTGTGGATCTGCACTTGAAAACTGAAGGGCCATAGCAAACAACTGTTTTTGTTCAAGCTATGAAGTCAAATGCTGCGATTACACACAGACACTGAAAAAAATTGGAAATGCAACCCATTGGCCTTGTTCAAGCTCAATCATGCTTCGTGTATGTGTGTGTGTGTACTTATATACGAAGATATTGCACTTGTTCATTTTTAAATAATGTTAGAAATGTTTTATTGTTAGCTCTTTAACTTTTAATTCCAGCTTATAGGCAAACTAAATGTGAAAATAGTTGTGTATTCATTTTCTATCCACTGTCCTTAACAGCACAGACCTTTGAGTGTGCAGAGATGAACTCTCACAGTGCAATTATGGAGCCTTTAAAGTAAATACAAATGTAGGCACATTCTCTTTATTAGATTTAGGTTTGAAACAAATATAAGATTATTAAGCCTATTTCTATATATTTTCACTCATTTTAAGATTTAAATGATCTTGTTTATTTATTATATTTTATTCTTGCTTATTTAAAGCATTTATTTCTAGAAAGAAGCAAAATTATCTGCTTATAGAATAAGTCAAATGTTAAGCTTGAAAGAGGTAAATATATAAATAATAGAAAATAAGAGTTGCAATCAGAAATAGTCATGAAGGTCTTACATTTGTTATATAATAATCTTATAATGAGAAATATTAGATACCCTTTTCTTTATTCAAGATATATATATATATATATATATATACACATATCTCTACTGTATCTCTCTCTCTCTCTATATATATATATATATAGAGAGAGATATATATATATATATATATATATATATATTTTATCAGTGGATGACACTAAGGGGGAATGGTGGCTTAGTGGTTAGCATGTTTGCCTCATACGCTGGGGGTTCGAATGCTGCCTCGGCCCTGTGTGTGCAGAGCTTGCATGTTCTCCCTGTGCTTCGAAGGTTTCCTCCCCCAGTCCAAAGACATGCGTCGTAGGCTGATTGGCTGTTCCAAATTGTCCGCAGTGTGTGAATGAGTGTGCAATTGTGCCCTGCAGGGGTTGGCACCCTGTCCAGGGTGTCCCCCCACCTTGTGCCCTGAGTCCCCGGGATAGGTTCCAGGCTCCCCCACGACCTTGTGTAGGATAAGCGCTACAGAAAATGGATGGATGGATGATACTAACTATTTTAAAATGAATAAATCACAGAGTGAACAACACACATTACAGAACCTTTAAAATATAAATATATAAATAAACATTGTTTTCTTTTTTAAGCTTGAAACTAAATTTCTTAAGACATTGCAAAGTACAGTGAAGTAACACAAATGATCTTAAAGCACTTAATGTTACAGAATACATAAAAATGTTACAATGGCTTCTTTTTATTTCAATTATTACATGTTTAATTACAAATCCCTGTATATTAGATGCTGTTCTATTATTATTTTACTTCTTGTTTTCCATCATTCGAACTTAAATGCCCACCACAAAATATCTTTTTCTAGTTGTGATAATGTCTCATGAAATATTCCAAATGCTACTGAGTTCACAATAATATGTATGTGTAAACCTACAAACAACAAAATAAAGTTGAAAAAAATAATAGGGGGAAATGGCTCCATTGGCTGTCTGAGGCATTTTACTTGCATAGTTTGGCTCCACTTGTCCCCTTAGAGGGAAGAGTCACCGCAAATCAATACAAAGATATTCTAACCGATCATCTTTATCCTATGATGCAACATTTATATCCTGATGGGAGTGGTCTCTTCTAATATGACTGTGTCCCCTTCCACAGGGCACAAGGGCTCACTGAAGAGTTTGATGAGTATGAAAATGATCTAAATCATATACTATGGCCTTCACAGTCACCAGATCTCAACCAGAACACCTATGGGAGATTTTGGACCATGCGTTAGACAGCACTCTCCACCGTCATCGTCAAAACAGCAATTGAGGGAATATCTTTTGGAAGAATGGTGTTCATCCGTCCAGTACAGTTCCAATCTGTACCAAGGCTCATTGGCACTTAAACACCTTGCCTTGTTTTTTCCGTACATCCGTATGTATTTTTTCCATTTTGTCCCAGACTTTATAAAATCACTACAATAAAATATTCCAGTGTTTTGTCTTGGTCACAATGAGAAGTTTAACTGTTACAAAGCAGCTACAAAGTACTATTGCTCTACCTACACTTTTCTTGCTCAATATTAGTCACACTATATCTCTTGAGGAATGGAAAACAGTAGGATAACTTCGGATAATTCAGTGAATCAATTCAAACATGGGTGCTTAACAACCAGTGCTAATTTGCTCCATTTTTTCTATCAACAGGAAATCTGTGGGCAAATTTTTCTGTCCGTCCTCTTCCACATTGATTGATTTCCTTTTTGTTTTAACTGGCACATGCTAACATGGTAAGCTACTGTATGTTCATGGACCTACTTTTTGAATCTCACAGCTCTCAAGGCATTTGGCTTTACGTAAAACATGATTGTATTAAATAATGCACATAGTCATGCTGCTGCTTATACTCAGTCAGTGATGTATCTTGGCCTCCCATAAGACCTGAAGTGACCTTTTTAGTCACAAAATTGTCCCACCTGTTGGAATCCAAACATGATTGGTTTGTCCCTTCCTAATTATTTTGGTGGTTAATGAGACACATATTGCCTTCTATCCAGCTGCTTAAGTCTTAACAGATGGATGAGCTCACTTGATCGTATCTGCAAAGACACCAGAGAGAAAGGAAATTGGTTAGATAATTGTTCAACGTTAACTGTTAAACATTTTAACCATTTGTTTCCTGCCAAAATTTAACCAAGGACTAAGCGTATTGCCACAATACTTTCTTTCACTCATCTTCAGTAACCATGGTCAGGGTCCCAGTGGATCTGTAGACCGAGTCTGAAACACAAGGCAGAAATACACCCTGGACGGGACACCAGTGCATCGCAGGGCACCATGCACACATGGGCAATTAATTATTAGCAATCCACAGAGTGGCATGTTTTTGGGAGACGGCAGGTAACCAAAGAACCTGAAGGAAACCCAGACAGACACAATGAGAGCATGTGAAACTCCACACAGACAGTAACCAAATTCAGAGTAGAACCAGGAACCTTGGAGCTCTGAGGCATCAACGCTACCCACTGCACCACCATGCCACCTGTACTTTTTAGGATTTATTTCTCAGAAACCCTAGAAGGTTCACATATGGTTTGAATGTGTTTTAAAACACTTACTACATTCATAGATATAATGATAAACCATCATATATCCAACAGAGTACAGAGTGAATGGTCAACAGAATAAATGTACAATTTGTGCATTCATGGACCTAAAGAATCCAGTAACATTACCAGCTGAATATGAACAAAGCTTTGCTCTGTGGAATATTTTTTGTAGACAGGCTATATAAAGCATATAGTGTGATGCCACACGTGCTCAGAAATATTTTCCATGCCTTCAACAAACACAAACCATCTGCACAGTGCAAGGCGCTTGGTTATCATTCAAACACCAGAAAGCAATGATCTGCAATGCCAAATGTATTGTCTCATGTTTCCTTCTCACTTGATTGATTGTTTGTCTGGCTCTCAGTGGTCATCTTCCCAGGAGGGGTCAGACTCTAAGCCCGTTGGTCACAAAGCGGCCTAATTAAATGCAATTAAAGGGGGGTTTGGGGTACTGTGTCCTTGCACTTTATGGTGAGTTGAGCCGCCTCCACGCTTTGCTGCTCTGAGTCCCTAAAGGCAAATAGCTAAGGTTAATGTCAGAAAAGCTTTTGCAATGTGCTAACCAAGGCCAGATTTCATGTGATCTGCATCAAGTGTCCTTCATTAACCATGGGTCTTTGTGTTGATTTTGCGTCGCTCAATTTTATAGTGCAATCAATAATCATTATGGAATTAGTTTTTTTTTTTTTTATATGATACATAACATAGGCATAACGTGAATATTTACATGGAATGACCAATGACTGGATGTGATCTTACGTAGATACAAGGGTTGAAATCTAATGTCTATCAATCGCTCAACAAATGAAACTATTAGGACTGAGTAGGGTCTCATAGAGGGCAAGTAAGAATGATGTGAGGCAAACTATTGCACACACTTAAAGGCAGATAGGGAGCTTCATTTGTGAGTTCATTTTTTTTTTTCAAGTCTGTTCTAAAGTGTTTCACATCTGCAGTGCCCTATTTTTTTTTTTTTTTGACTTTTTTTCCTTTGTTTTTCCTTTTGTGTAATTTGTACTATGATTGGACAATGTGTGCTCAGTCTATCTACTTTTAGTTTCTCTTCCAAAGTTCTTTGGGGTAAAAGGATGATACAGTAAATAATCCACGTTGCCCCTTCTCAATCACAGCCGATGATTTGTCAGTGTGAGGCTGCATTAATCTACAGTCTGTGCTAGGAGGAAATCAACCCCAGTGTCTCTTCTTCATTCAGTTCTGTGTACTTTCTTACATTATAATTGATGGAGCTATTGGTTTATTTCCACAAAAATCTAAAATAATTTATTTTTAGTTATATGATAAAAGCAAATTGATGCAATTTGATGTAAAAATGAAAACTTATGTTGACATTTATGATTTTTATATTTGAAAAGCAAAGGGCCTTATCCCTGATAGCGCATTTAGACCAATCTCCCCTGTATATGACAGAAAAATTCTTGGGGAAGAAGTATGCATTTTTTGGATAATAAAGTTGCATATTAATACTGTTGCATATTTTGGGCCATTTTTGGGCCAGTTACTTAAAACTAAGCTTATATTAGAAATGAATTTGAAAATGAACACGAATTGGAACTATTACTCTGCCTTGACCTTGCAAACTTACTTAAAATAAAACTTAAGAAATGCAATTTTCACTTTCTGGACAACCGGATGATTTGAGGATATTGGACAATCTGTATCTCCGTTTAAGCCATGGCAGTTCAATTAACAGTTATTTCCTCTCTGAAGATTAAACCTGAGTGTGGTGTATACAGTCAATATTAGTTTCTGTTGTTTGGTTGTTCCTATTTTTATCATTTCACACTGACACTTTGGTAGACAAGTGTGGACATACTTTGTCTTGTATACCCTAAATCCTCAAGTGCATACAGTGGAGGAATAGAGCTATTCATCACTGAACTCATAACTGATACTAATGCGTCAAGTACAGACATACTCTGAAATGTCAGTTGAAACTAAACTGAACATTTCCATATTCGTACATGTCTTAGTTGAAGGTTTTAGCTTATGGTTTGTTCTGAGGAGAGGAATAATCACTGTGTGACCGGAAAGGGGTCAAGAGCGATCCTCCCACTGCTGGCTCACACTCACATATACAAATAGAGTTTGAACAGGAATAGGTTGCAACACCAGCACTCAGATGACGGGAAGGATCAAAAGTAAAGCACATTTTAATGTAACAGCTCTCAATCACAGATATGATTTATCAGAAGTGAAATGTTTCTCAGTTACAGTGCTTCATACGTCAGTCACACACATATGTATTTTTTACATTGATAGTGTAAATAAACATTTGACATTTGAATTTTATCAAGTAGTTTATATTTATACACCACAGTTAAATTACCTCTTGTTTTGGAAGATTATATAGTAAAACACTTCGAAGTTTATATTAAGGTTATATTAAGGTGGGAGTTGGTTAGGGAGAAGGGAAAGGTCTGTGAAGGTTTCATTAGAATTGCAATTCACTTCACTGGCACCAGAGGGCTCTAAAAAATCACACACTGCTACTTTAATCTTTTTAGCCCCTGGTAGTTATTCTGTTATTCATCTTAAAGCATATTATGTACACTCCACTTTATTAGGAACGCCAATACACCTACAGCCAATATGCCAATACAGTACAATCAAAACACTGCAGTTGCATAAAAGTCATACAGATCAGATACAGGTCAAGAGTTTCAGTTAACCTTCTCATGAACCATCAGTATGGTGAAAGAATGTGATCTCAGTGACTTTGACCATGGTTGACTTTGCCCGTGGTTGTTGGTGCCATTCAATTTTGAGTATTTTTTTTTTTTTCAGATACTTTTGCTGATCTCCTGGGAGTTTAATACACAACAGTCTCTCGAGTTTACACAGAATGGTGTGCAAAACAAAAAACATCCAGTGAGCAGCAATTCTGCAAGTAGATATGCCTTATTGATGAGAGAGGACAGAGGGGAACGATCAGATTGGCTCAAGCTGAAAGGAAGTCTTATGTAAGTCAAAACCACCCTTTAAATCTGTGATAAGCAGGAAAGTATTCAGAATGCACAACACACTTAACCTTCAGACAGATGGGCTGCAACAGCAGATGACCACATCAGGTTCCACTTCTGCCAGATAAAAACAGGAGTCTTAAGCTATCTTCAGTTTGGTCTTTGATCCTGAGCTTGGGTTACTGTTACTGCCTGTAGGTGACTGCCTGTAGGTGGACTGGCTATGCTAAAATTGCCCCTAGGTGACAAGTGGGCGATGGACTGGCGTCCTATCCAGGGTGTTGTCTCAGCACCAGTGTCCCAAGATAGACTCCGTGTCCACCACAATCCTGTCAAGGATACAGCAGTCACTGAAAAACAACTGAAAGGAAGACAAAAGGGCCACTGTAAATGTTATGGATCAGAGATACAAACAGCACCGTATGTACAGAATGCAATAGTTGCTGAAGCACTGAATCAGCCCGTACAGCACAGAGTGTAGTATTTGGGCTTGTGTCTGTAAGGAAATGGGAAAAAAAAACAAAACTTGTAGATCATTTGCATGTGACAAGAATGCTTTTCACCATCTATATTTAATCATGCACTGATTTACGGCCCATTTCAAAGATGAAGCCACTTCATCTCCTGTTATTTTTCATTAACCACAAAAAAGAGGTGGAAAGATTATGAGCAAGATATGGTTCGATTATTTGTTTTACTTTCTAGCACATTCGATTTTGTAATAGTTTTTTTTTTTCTTGTTGTACATTGTATATTCTAGATGATCAAGGCGTGCAATTCTGTTTGTAACTGAGAGATTTAAATAATTGCCTACACTACGAGCCAAGAGAAAATCAATGATTGCAACAATTATAATGCAAAAACCTATATTTTTAGGGAAAAGTTTCTTCAAGGCTTCATTGCAGAATTTATTATGCTTAGCATTGTAAACAGGTTCTACTAGGAACAGATAGGGAAACTCTCTGTTGCATCCATCCATCCATTTTCCATACCACTTATCCTACACAGGGTTATGGGGGAGCCTGGAGCCTATCCCAGCAAACTAAGGGCACACGGCGGTGGACAGGGCACAATCGCACATCTATTCACACACCCCGGACAATGTGGAAATGCCAACCCAAAGCACAGGGAGAGCATACAAACTCCACACACACACACACACACACACGGCTAAGCTACTGAGAGGGGCAACCAAAGGACCCTGAAGGATTCTACAGTTTTACTGTAATGCCAATTATTAGTGTTTAGGTCACTGTGCAGCTGTTGAAAGGTAGTGGTAGTGTTTTGATGAAAGCATTTTAAAAATGCTTATATAAGAGATTATAAAAAGTGAGTACTGGTGTACAATGCTTGGCAGCAATTGTATAAAACTGTGAATTCATGTACCTTGGTGTGGCGCCTCCACCAGGCTTTTGCAGCATATCAGGCTCTTCTAAAGCAGCTGCCAGAGACCTCCCAGTCTGTCATGTGTTTCATTTTATGGTTCTGAATAGCTGAATAGGTGTTACCCAATGCCTTGCCATTTTGTCTGTGATCTACGGCTTGTTATCTATTGATCATGAACATTTTTATATGATACACTTGAAATATATGAAATGTTTGTAGTTTGAATATCCATGATCTTTATACAGACTCCCTTAAATTCTTTTTTGTTTTACTTTGGTAAGACACATTCTTGCAAAATGTATATAAATATAATTAAATAATATAAAATGTATATATATATATATATATATATATATATATATGGTCAGGTCCATAAGTATTTGGACAGTGACACAATTTCATAATTTTCATAATTACGCCACTACATTGGATTTTGAAACCAATCAAGATGTGACTGAAGTGTAGAGATTTAATTCAAGGGGTTTAACAAAAATATTGCATTAACTGATTAGGAATTACAGCCTTTTTTTTTTTTTTTAAACAGAGTTCCTCCATTTTCACAGGCTCAAAAGTAATTGGACAAATGAACCATCATACATATTAGGATTATTTTTAATACTTGGATGCAAATCCTTTGCAGTCTGAGAAACTCAGTGCTGAGTTTCCTAACTTGAGATGCTTTGCCTTCAGTTGCTGCTTGTTTGCGGGTCATATATATGTAGCTTTGGGCTTTGTGATACATTTGATATGATACAGTTTACTTAAAATCGTCGCATGGAAGGTGCGATCATTTCAGAGGTGAGGGTTTTTTTTTTTTTTTTTTAAATACACAGTCGGCGTGGGACACCAACCAGAGTATTAAAATGCTCGGCTTGCTTTTACTCTCCGTGAACCGTGTTTTGTGTGTGTGTGTAAGTGTGTGTGTGGGTGT
The DNA here is from genome assembly GCA_037576675.1 of Pangasius sanitwongsei. Classification (NCBI taxonomy): domain Eukaryota; kingdom Metazoa; phylum Chordata; class Actinopteri; order Siluriformes; family Pangasiidae; genus Pangasius; species Pangasius sanitwongsei. Next base: position 11,635,642 of record CM075024.1, read on the forward strand.
CGCTGTGCGCTCGCTCGAGCGCTACACAATGATCACACAAGACAAGGAAGCCGTAGGAGACGGCAGTGGTTCAGCGGAAACACAGTCAGTCTGTGAAAGTCCCGTTTGCGCTCGCTTCGTTTCAGACGCTCGGGGTTTCCGGTTGGACTAGGCTCGTGCCAGACAAGCTCTCGGTGGATAATAGGAAGAATAATAAATATGTGTCAGTGTTTCATGTGCGCGCGCGCGCCGCGGTCTGCTGAGCCGCTCCGGTCCCGTTGATCTATGGAGGGCGCGAGCACCGAGCCAAATCCGCTACCCGAGACCCCGCTGTGTGAGACATGGTGACAGATGAACATCGCGGGAAGGACCATGGCTGAGCGGGCCAGCAAATTCGTGCTGATCGTCGTTGGCTCCGTGTTCTTCATGCTCATTCTGTACCAGTACGTAGCGCCCGGTGCGATCAACTTCGGCTCGCCGGCGCATGGCTACCTCACCGAGGAGGACATGACCATCTTCCCCACGCCGGATCCGCACTATGTGAAAAAGTACTACTTCCCGGTGAGGGACTTGGAGCGCAGTGTGGACTTCGAGATCAAGGGCGAGGACGTGATCGTGTTCCTGCACATCCAGAAAACAGGCGGCACTACATTCGGACGGCACCTGGTCCAAAACGTGCGGCTGGAGCTGCCGTGCGACTGCAGGCCGGGCCAGAAAAAGTGCACTTGCTACCGACCGAACCGCAAGGAGACGTGGCTCTTCTCGCGCTTCTCTACCGGCTGGAGCTGCGGCTTGCACGCGGACTGGACCGAGCTGACCAACTGCGTGCCCGGAGTCCTCAACAGGAAGGAGAGCAAGACAAAGAAACTGAGGTGAGCTTCTGTGCGTAGTGCATTTCAGTCCCCATGTGCTTTAATCTGACAGCCTGGCTGAGTTCATAAGCACAGTGTGTTATCTGCTTTTGTTCTGGATGCAAGTCTCACAGAGAATAACAAACTGCCTGCTTGCTTCAGTGCTACACTTCAGCGTCCTGGATTAAAAGTGCTCATACAACTGAAGAGAAATATGTGTTGAGGCTCCTATTTTACACCCAAACCTGTTGTTTCTCTGTGTATAACCCACTATCACACACCACATAGTACTAAACTGTACCTTTGCTTTACTAGGATATACCTGTACCTGGAAATGTGGATACAGTGTACCTTTTTAAAATGATTTAAAATACATTACATGGACTTTAATTGTTATTTAAAGATTTAAAGGTACACTATATACAAATTTCTATCTAAAAGATACCTGCTAAAGGTACAAAAGGTGTATGCTTGAGGGTACCACCCCAGCGACAACGTAGGTACAGTTTTGTACCCTTTGTATTTGAGAGTGCAGGATTCCTTAAAGTGTCTGCAGATGGTTACTGGTTCTATCTTGCTAGATTACATTTGAAACCATTTCTGTAAGAGAAGCCGTCTTTTGTATGCCTTTGTAAGAGTGACAAAGTGAAGAACCCTCTAGTCTGCTAGACGTAACCCCGCACACACACACACCCTATTTTTAAGATATTGCACCACCGATCCAAACTCTGCTTCCGATTACTGTTTTGAGTAAAAGAGCTCACTGGGGATTAACAATCTCACGGTGGTTACTCGAATGTTTTGTCATGTTCTGAGTCATTTCTCATTCTCCTAAATGACTGCATTAGTGCAGAAAAAAAAGAGTGAGATTTTGTGGAACACGTCTCTGGCATATGACATAGCTCTATGGCTTCAAGTTCGCAGGAGGTCTGACGCCATCATATGAATCCTGAAAAAAAAACGACAGGAAGATGAGGATAAAATTCCAGACGGCACTCCTCAGCCTGGTCGTCTTTCCTGGAAATAAAAATGAAATTCTAAAATGCTTTTTTGTAAACATGCTTAGTCAGTTTATAATACAAATACAGGGAACGGAATTGTGTGTTAAGGTTTCTATTTTACACACGTACTTCTTGTTGTTCCATGGTTCCCCGAGGTGTCTTTGGGTGGTTGATGGTTCCATTGCGAACCATTTCTAAAAGGGAAGCCCTTTTCTGTAGGCCTGAACGTAGAACTTTTATAATGGTTCTCCAGAGAAACAAACTGAGGATATACAAGAAACTCTTTTTTTTTTTTTTTTTTTTTTTTTAAAGATGTTATTACACAATCTGTATAACTGTACTTCCTGTTACAGGAAATGCTGATACAGTAAAACAGCTCATTGGAAATGAACATTTTTACGGTGGTTTAATGGTATGTTGTGTTGAGTCATTTTTCTGAAATGTCTGAATTAATGCAAAAAAAAAAAAAAAAGAGATTCCCTGTTATGAGCCTCTGGAATATGGCAGTGCTCCAGGGCTACAGTTTTGCAGGAGGTACAATGGCATCATATGCATCCTGAAAAAACAGGAAGATGATGTTAAAATTCCAGACACTCCTCAGTTTGGTTACTGGTGAAAAAAAAAAAAATGTTCACGGTCATTTTATTCCTCAAGAAATGAGCGAAACTGTGGAGTTTGTCGACAGAAGAAAGTTATTCATTGCTCATTAACACCTCTGAGTGTTTGTTCTTGCGTATGATGCACATCATGTTTCAAACAGCTGGAGTGATTGGTTAGGGAAATGAGGCTTGCTTTCGCACATAACAAAGAAAACCTGTACTCCTCTGATTAAATTGTCTTCAGTGGTATTTTGGTGGGAAAAAAGGGATGATAGAAGACACACTTTCAGAGTAGAAGACAAAGCTGACAGATAGTGGGCATTTCATGGATGGTTATGTTCAATCACAAGGATGAGTGGGGACTAAAAACCAGATCAAGTGGTCTAAAACTGTACAACACTGGTTGAATTCATCAGTAATCTGGGCTGCATCACAAACTGGAGCGAGACTAAGGTCACAAGTGCACCTGTCATGGCTTCCAGATGTGTTTTGTGTATTTTGCAGCTACCTGTTAAACAGTTTGTGTACGGCCTAGAACCTGACATTTTCCAGGGGAATAATTCTATTTTTTTACATAGCGCGAACAGCAGCACATTTACATCTTTCTCTGAATTTTCCAGTTAAAGATCACATTTTTAATAAAAGTGCTTTAGTGGTTGGCTTATTAATGGTCCTTCGGTTCTGGCGTGAATGAGTGTTGGATTAATCTCCTGCTCTTTAATGGGTTTTATGGGAGCTGCAGAAGCTCATTATGATCATCATGGTGTGTGCAGTAAGGATTACGGGCATGTCCCGGGGGTAATGTCGCAGTAATATACATTACACGCACACACACACACACGCACACAGACACAGTGTGGCTTAACCAGAAGATTGAGAGCTGTTGTTGAAGATTAGTATCTCAGAATAAGGTGGACCTCGGTGGCAGATTAATGGCAGTGGCAGTGGTGGTGGCGGCTCTGGATTTTGAGTTATTAAGCTGCAGCGTATATTCATATACCGCGTAGATGTTAGAGTATCAGAAGAAAAACTGATTGAGCTCATTGAAAGGGCATTTCCCCAACATTTGCTTTGATTTGTCAATTTCTCCTGATTTAATTGAATTTAATAGTAACCCTGGCTGCAGTTGTACATCATCTTCAATGAATGCCACTGTTGGAATACTATATATTGTTTTTCTTGTTCTCTAGTTAGATGAACACCATGCATTCATGAGACAGAGAACTGTATCTGAAAGTGAATGTTTCTCTTAAAAGTTCTCACTCTTTGAACCATCAACCGTGTAACCAGGGAAGAACCTCGGCATCCTTCTCCCCCAATGATCCTATTGTGGTTCCTAAGGCCCCTAACCACAAGAATCCTGCCATTAAGCCTCGCCTCTGAGTGTTCGCTCTGATTTTACTAGGTGAGTCACTTATTATCACTTCGAAGCAGCTTTTATTGCCCTCATTAAACACACAGCCGTTGAGTTCTCTAACACTAACCCAGAGCCACTAGCAGCAGGTTGTGGGCAACATCTGTGTGCTAGGCTAAGCAGCTGCTTGACTAAATAATTACACAGCAAATAGCATTATTCTTCTCCCACTTTATTGCCTTAAGTGTGTTCTGGGTGAATAGAATGCAACAAGGCTTTTCCCATGTATCTGGTTTCTGAAAGAGATGTGGTTGTTTGTCAAACATCTGGATTTTTCCACAGTGGAACTGATTTAGACATTGGAGCTCTTGAGCTGATGTGGCCTTTGAATGCCTTCAGGAAAACATCTAAACCCCATGTGAGTCCTTATTACAGAGAATGGAGACAGATAGTTAATGAAGATCCTGAAAAAGTACAGAATGTACTGTCAGCACGGGCGAATCATTGGTGTGTATCCATTTCCAATTCAGGTTGTTTCTAATTTCAGTTTATTTCAGTAAATTTCTGATTTAGTCTATTAGCCATAATCATCTGCACAAATGTTATGTTCTCTAGATTTATCTCTCATTCGTCTCTGAGATGGGAAGCCTACATACAGTACTCGAGAATCTTTCTGCAAGCTGAACCCACACTAGCAACTTTGTTTTGAGAGGCCTGTGTTTATCAAGTATCTCAGATGAGGAATATTGATTTAGGATCATCTTCCCACATATTATGTGGGAAAGATTGAAAACAAAACATACAGCAACATAAAAGAAGTTAGTTTTGCACTTACAACATAGTTATGGTATGATATTGTAAGTTCCCTGAACGAAAAATGATGCATGGCACATTATTATACAGTGTCAATATGCTGACAATATAGATGACTTAATCTAGGACTCCAGAATCTGTGCTGGTAACTGACACTGATAGTGTTGTGTAAAATGAGTCAGAAGATCACAGAGTGGCAAAATGATGTTGATGAATTTGGTATAACAGAAGGATACCTATCACCACCAAATCTGCCAGTGTGCCACAATGGGCAGTTCAGTGTGTCTCTAAACATTTTGATAAATTTATGGGATTATTTAGAACAGTATGTGAAACACCACAATAGGCATTCCCTCACGAAATTGAGCTGAGGGAGTGTTAGAGGTAGCGTGGGCTAAACTGACCGATACTGTCTTAAGACAATGGTAGCATGCTTACTTGGCAAGATGTACAGTACTTAAGGTGAGGCGAAGCTTAACAGCTATAAACAGTCATTCCCTCATCAGCTTCGTTTTTTTCTCTCTCTTGAAGTTAAGAAGACAGCTGTTACAGAGAAAGCAGACAGCCCTCTGTCTTGAAGACTCTCATATTGGGAAACACAAAAAGAACAGCTTTACCTATGAATGTTGCAAAGCGCTGTGGCAGCTTTTTTGCAAAATGATAAATAAACATCTCTTTACTGAAAGCCTGACCATATCAGCAATGTTGAGCATCCACCATACAAGGTGTTACTATAGGAATGATAATTTATTAGAATAGGCACAGTAGCCAGAGCTACTGTCAGAGCTTTTGTAAGGAATAACACACAAGGGACTGTGCTGTAATAGGAAAAATAATCTACACTGGAGTGGTGTGGTATTACCCGATGCACAGTGGATTATTTTCTTATAACTGCAGTGCCTGAAATTCCACTTATACCATTGCGATTTGCCAGCAATTACAATTTTTAATTTATTAATTAAGCAATATCGCATTAGCGAGAGTGCGGTTATGCGGAATATCGACACAGCTGTGAGTCGGCATAGGTACAAAGCCGCTTTTATACAACAGTTCAGTGAGCAAGAAATTAACATCGAGTAACAGACATTTTGGACACAATATGTTCTGTTTATTGTTGCTCCGCTAGTGGGAGTAGATCCCGAAGAAGCTGCACTCAGTTTATAGCATGTCGGCTAACTTGCTAGCTAGCTCACATTGATATGTACATTTCCCATTAAAGGTGCTTCGGGTGAAATTGGCTTCTCTTCTTCCTTTTCATCTTCATTTGTTGAGCTTTTATATTTGAAGTCAAACATTTTATTCATGAAAAATGTATTGTTTGCCATGTCCGCTGATGATGTTGCTAACACTACCGTAGTAACAGTTTCAACCCAGGAAGTGGGAATTTTATGTGGCTTACACAGATGAACAGAGTGATACACACAGTGAGACGTCCCTGTGCGGTTATACCAAACATTAGCACTCTTGGAGCTCCACTTGAACCAATCAAATTACTAACTGTTCTATAATGAACGATACATCACATGTTTTAACTGTTTATAGTTACATTTCAAGTTATGGAGTGTCCACAGGACACAAGTTAGTTCCTGTTATTACTTAATTTGTAGAAGTTATAAACAGTTGTTCCTTCACCTTTTCCTTTTCCTCTCTCTTAAAATTAATGAGACACAAAAAAACGCAGCTTGTTATGTTACTGAGAAACTGGAAAGCAGAGTCCTCTTACAAAGCACTGACACCTTCCAAAGCCTCCTTCCATAAATCATGATAAATGTCTGCTTACAGATAACTTCATCATATCAAGGATAAGACGTTTTTCAAATCTGTTTATTATTAGTCTTAGATTAATGTGGGACTCATTCATATAAATCTGTCATTAATGTTACATCTAGACCTACTGTCAGAGCCATGGTGTTAAGAACATTAATCAACACTTTCTGATTTGAGAATTCAACTCTGCTGTTGCAAAAAAGGAAGTTAATCAACGCTTTCCGACCAATCAGAATCAAGAATTCAACAGCGATGTGGTGTAAGTACTAACTAAAGTTCAATCAAGCATGAAGGACACTGGAACTTTCAGTTCACCTTCAGTAGAGATGAGGCTGGCAAATGGGGCATGTACTTTATTAAAACGGGGCAGTATAAAAGCTCGGAGGCTGATTATGAAAGGAAGGTTAGGAGAGCATTGGGATCAGGGGTTATAGATAGACTCTCGATGGGTTTGAATGCTCTTTGGCCCACTGGTGTAATTCTGGAGAAAGGTGCGTCCTGGTGGTAATAATAGCAGAGCTGGCTCCAGGATGTGATTTAGTATGAAGCCTGAGGACAGGCCAGCCTGAGCTGGCACAGAGCTTGCTAAGCCCTTAACTGCCTGTCTACTGAGACAAATAAGGAGCAAGTTCTCTTTAGCTATACCTCACTTTTACTTCCTCTCTCTCTCTCTCTTCCCATCACCTCAACACCTCCAAGGACCATTACATGAACACTCACCTCTATTCAGGCTTTAAAAATCATTCAAATGTTTTATTGGAACAAAATCACTGGTACTGCTGTATTTCCAGCATTCACTCTTTTTATATGTTCTGCTCATCACAGAATGTAAATGGGGAGGGGAAGGAGTGAGGCGGAAGAAATGACTATCATTTTGAGGAGTAGTTTGCACTTTTAATGGCTCAGAATATGTACGATTTTTAATATACTATGCTTAATTCATTTAGACTCCCTTGGTCATTGTATGACAGTAATTGGCCATTTTCTCCATTCTCCTCCTGATCCTGTTTGACAGCTGAGCATGAACTGGAACTCCACAAGTGACTTACTTGTATCACATCATTACTGTGTCCCAGAAAAAGACTCATTTATTAGGAACAAGACTCTGAGCATTGGCCTAATTTGTGAAAATTGAAAATTTTGCCTGACTTCACAGGGGTGGAAAAATCATAAATTTATTAGCCAGCCCATAGGAGTGACTAGGTTAAAAACGGTGTTAGCTAACATAACACAGTGAGGCATTTAATACTAGTGCATTAATACAGACAAAGGGAAATAAACAAGTTTATGATTATTATCCTCTTCTAACAAAGTTTCTAATGTAGCATTTATTGTTTGTGCCCTCAATAAAGTCAACAAGTTGTTGGCCAACGTTTATCAACTATGGGAGGTAGTGTTCTGACTTCACATGTAAAAGATATTTTTTGAGTCTAGCTAGGGTCTTTATTTTCTCTTATTGTGTTTAACAGCAAGGTGAATTTTATTTATTTATTTATTTATTTATTTATTTATTTGTTTGTTTATTTTCCTAGCGTTATATGACTGCTTTACGCTGGACTTTACTTTGCTCAGTTTTATCAATGTTTTATCATTGTTTATGTAAACGTTGTCACTGGTACATACTAATTAACCGACCTAGTAAAAGCCATTCATCCAAATGGTGGCTTGGCTGGTGTGTGTAGTGCAGCAGGTGGTGAGATTTGGAAGCACTAAGACAATAAGGAGTAGTTTTTTTCTTTTTTCTTTTTCCGGTTGTTAAACCTACCGAGCAGCTATATAATTAAAAAAAAAAAGTAATATTGCAGAATTGCTGGTATAAAATCTGCTTGTCCCAGGCACTGGAGCTACTAATTTGTCCATCTCTGTGTGCTTCTTGCTTGGTACACTAACCACAGCAGTTTCTGTGTGTGTGTGTGTTGGCAGCTACAAAGCAGGTGCATATCACTCTTCCCAATTCACTCTCACAGACCATGTTCATAGCCCGGAGTGCTCAGATAATGGGGTAGACTTTCAACTCTGTCATGGTGTTGGGACCAAACAGCGAAAGGTGTGGTACCTGGAGAATAGTGGCTGTGTGTGTATGTGTGTATCACTCTGGTTGGCTATGGACAGCTCTTTGTGTGCTAATCCAATCAGATCAGTGGGGATTAAAACCTCTCGACACCAAAGCAGACTATGGAGTTTATGCAAATCCATTTAGTGCTTGGTGCCGCTGCTGTACTGTACGCGTACATGGAAGCAGGAGAGAGAGCAATGCAGTGGGAGGATGGGATCACACAGATAATATTGCTATACTGACTGGCAGGGCTCGCTGTCTTGCTTAATAAAATCTGCTATACAAAATGCAAACAGCATCAATAACTTCAACAACTTCCACAACATATGCATTTCAGAATATTACACAAGACCAGATCATCCATTCCTTTTGAATGTTAATTTGTTTTGGTACTGTGCTGGTAGTATAAAAAAAAAATCAAAGCACAAAGATCTCTTTTAGTCAAGAAAGTTACAGTGCATGGGGCAGTATGTGCACTCTACCAAACAAACCTGCTAAACACAGCATTTTCATTTCTGAGACCTCCCACTGGCTGTGATTGGTCCATGGTCATTTGTGTCCCCATGAGGAGTGTGCGTTTGATTTTCAGCTTCTTTGTTTCCTTGTTTGGTAGCAATCATGAAAGCAGCCGACAAAACACATCTGAGGGAAAACTTTACCAATGTATTCTTTATTTCTTTGCAAAATACCCCAGCACGACTCTCTTTTCTCTGTCACATTTGTGCCTCGTTTACTGCCACCACTGCTGTTCTTTGTTTAATTTGTGTTCAGGTATCCATCCCAATACTTCCTAATAATTGATGCCTCCTTGATTCGTGTATCCTACATCCTTTTGCCTGTGATCTGGAAATTCATTCAAAGTCTGCCATCTTTAAGGAAGGTATTTTTAAAATGTGCTTAATGGAATCAAGGAGAGGGGAGGATTTTGGATATACAGGTGCTTCCTGCTTTTTTTTTTTTTTTTTTTTTTTTTTTAAGTGTGTGATATATAACTATCTGGTATAAATAAGTGCTTAAACTCCCAAAACACAAATTATAATAAAAATAATGCAGTAATATGAACAAATACAAAATAATAATCTTAATTCAGTAAACAATGGGAACAAATAAAATATGATAATAATAATAATAAAAAAAAAAATTCTTGCATCCTTTCTACACTTCCTCAGAAGGAAGAGCTTAGAAGTGAGTAAAGGAAGCAAGGAAAGAGAATGAGATGTCACAATTTAAAAAAAAAAAAAAAAAGAGAAGCACCCTAGTACTCAGTGACAAAATCAGTCCAATGGTCATTCAAAGCCAGGCCAGAAACAACATGGGTATGAAAAATAAATATATTTTTCCCACTACAGTCCTGAAATGTCATAATTACAAATGACTTAAAAAAAAAATGAAGTATAGCTATGAGCAGACTGTGTAATGGAACACCAAGAAAAAAATATCAAAACCATTCAGCGGTGCATAATATCCTAAAAAGATGCAGGTTTTGAGTACACATACTGCCTGATATATACTTTAGCTAAAAGCACCAATTCACTAACTTTGCTCTGTTCGAATGGTTTTTAAGGAATGTTAAGTGGGAAATTTAGAAAAATCTGACAAATAAGGATATAATTGACAGCTTGGACTCATTATTATCTGTAATAAGCAACCCACAGCTGCGCATACCGACTTGTAACTTAACCCACTCTTCCTGCTCTCTGGCTGGTCATGGGAAAAATGGGCTATCCAGAGATCAGATTGATTTCTGGAAAGGACAAATTACAGAGTGATGACTGATTAACCAGAAGACAGGCTTCTATTGGAGCTTGGGGTGTCTGTGTGTGTGTGTGCGTAAGTGAGTGAGTGCGCACACCTGCATGTTTTTATATCTAGGTGGGAACTAAATGTCCCCAAAGCATAGGGAATTTCCCTAAGTTTTCCCCAGCTTCCCCAAGAGGAACTTTTTCTTTTAAATCCAAAAATTTCCATTTTTATTTAAAAAAAAATTAGGTTAGTGAGTTTAGATTTAGGGTTAGATTTAGTTGTAGACATGGTGTTAATTTTTTTTTCATGACTAATTTTGTAAGTGGAAGGTCCTCACAAGGATGGTAATACATGTATGTGTGCGTATGTTTGCATGCGATGGATGGTTAGGGATTAAACAGTTTTGTGTATGTGTGTGTGTGTGTGTTTGTGTGTGTGTATGAGAGAGAGAGAGAGAGAGAGAGAGAGAGAGAGAGGGAGAAAGAGTGCATGATTGCCTGCTTTTGTCTCGCGCTTAAACACAAAGATGCCCATCTCAACGAAGCGGACTAATAATAGATTAGAAGCCCATCATGGTGATCTCAGGCAATCTGTCAACTCCTCCTCCGCTGGTAGGAACCAGCAAGCTTGCTGCACAAATTAACACTAGGCTATCAGTGGCAGGCCTCTAAATAAAATGTGAGTGGAGAGAAACATGGTCAGGTACACTTTACAAGTATGTGACTAGATTGCAATTAGGGTTACACCGAACGTTTGGCCATCAGATATATTAGTCCATTCTAACAAAAAACAAGCAGGACTGGTAATTGGCCGAATGAGTCATGATGCCAGATATTGTCTCTCTGTTCTGGCTGTTGTGCTCTGCTTATTGAGGACTTGTTCAAATGCATCAGCACAACACCACAGAAAGTCTCCATTACGTGGTAGGACAGCATCTTAAATAATGGGCAGAACAAGTAAGCTTGTGATATCGTGTGTAATATGCCAACGTCCTACCGTGCCTACCCCTGATTGACAGTAGAATCGCCTGTGGCTCTGAGTGGGGAAAAAAGAAGGGGGTGTGGCTAGACGTATGTATGCTGTGTACACGTTATGCCATTACGGTGGAAAAAAATACCGGAATCTAGTTTTTTTTTTTTGGTTTTTTTTGGCTTAATTACCCTTTAATGAGGTCAGGAATGCTGCAAACTGAATTATTGTATAGTGAGTCTCCCTGATAAACATCACCCTTTTTATTTTCTTAATTTCAATCTGAAGACATTCACAGCTTTATCTGTTCAGCAATGTGGACAAGGGAAGCTAAGATGAATCAAAGAAAGACGTTTTGCTGCTCTGTTCTGAAATCAGACAGCAGGTTATTAAGGTTCGTATAGGACATAAATTAGGCAAAAAACGAAAACAGATTAAAAAATACAACACACTTTATCCTTGTTGATATTAAAGCTGCAGGCACCACATTTTTCTGACCCATATTTAAATTGTCCAGCTTGATAGCTATCGCGCTAGTTGGAAACAACTGGCGATTCCTGATACTATCGTCAGTCATCAAACATCATCAGTCGTCAATCAAACAAGAACAACCGTATTGATGCATAGCCAGGTTTGGTAGAGTAAAATGCATTTGCATGTGCAATTTGAGCTGTTTCTGTTTTGCGGCCATGTTGTTCATCACTATACTGAGGGGAGCACAGTGCCTTTACAGAGTAACGACCATGTTCGATTCATTAAGACCTTAATTTTGATTTTGGAAACATGGATAGTACGGCAGTAAAATGCCAATTTGCTTGTACATCTGTCTGCTTGTTCAAAGTGAAAATCAGTGGCAAGAATGTGCATTTTTTTTTTTAAAGATTTAGATTTGATTATGACTGGTTTAATTGTCCAGTGGAGAGACTGATTTCATATTGCAAAAGTTTTCAAGGTACAAGGGATTACGGGTTTTTACGTTTTCTCTTTAACTCATTTTGTAACTCGGTATCACCTAAAAGCATCATCAGTTCATGCAATGACACTCCTTCTCAAATCAATGATAAAGTACCTGTACTTACAATTTGGTGTTTGCTGTATGGCCTTTTGCAGTATTTGCTGAAGTTGCTGTAGTATGATTTAGGGGAAGTCCAGAGGAAGTGGGTTGCGAAATTGCATTGAGTTGATTTCTGCTATTTATTCAGAGCTATAGGCACAAGTTTTACCCTACTCTCAAAGAATCCCATTCATCAAGCATGATGTCTAGATCACTGTGGAAGTGAAAAAAAATGAGGTCTTCTAAAGGCTGATTTGTACTTCTGCATTAACGTGCATTTTCATCTGTGCTTTGTGACGTAACATGGCACGCAGAGACGTGCTAGCGTGCAATATTCCCACGAGCTGTCTTCGGTGGTGTGCGTCGGGTGAATGCTGATTGGTTGGCGGAGAGGCGGTTCGGTTGTGTACACAGAAACGGTTTGATGAGATTGATGTGACATTTCTTCCACAGGTTTAATCAATTTCAGATTAATATTGTTTAAATTAGAATAATACTGTTCAAAGTACATCTGAAGTGCAAACAATAAAATGCTAAACGATAAAGTGTAAACATTACAACTTTCCCTCGTCACATCCAGAACTTTCCGTCGTCTGTAGATGAGCTGAAACTCTGAGACTGCTTTCTGAATGTGTAGTTCATATAAAAACCTTAAAACAGCTTGCGATAGGATGATAACAGATGATAAATGCTTTGTAATAACCTCAGTTCAAACATTCTGTTAGTTTCTTAGACTGGTGTCTTTAATTTCTGCTCTTTGATAAAACTCTTGCATGAAAACTCTGAGTGTAAATGAATATAAGCAAGTTTTTTCCCCTGCGTTCATGTTTGCTTTACACCCGGCGCCAGGATCACATTATTGTGTAATGGATTTATTTACAGAGAACCACAATCATGATATTGTTGTAATAAGAATATGTAAACTGTGACTATATAACAGCTGTAGTTCATTAGAATGGCCAATTTACTTTCACTTTACTTTACTTTTATGTGATGTGAACCACAGCAGCTTAATAAAAAATAAATACTAAAGCATCTTTCAACCAGTAATTGATAGAATTATGGATTTAAACCCTAGTTACATTGAAATGCTATAGATAGATAGGAAAGCTGCTCGTACTGCTGAATTAAAGCACTTGCTGAAATTAATCACGCAATGTTTCTTTTTTTCCCCCAGCACTTTTAAAAACAGAATTAACCCGCCTTGTCTTTTTCCTACAGTGAAACACAGGACTCGCGTTGTTTTTTGGCCTATCTTCACTGTGTAATTCTGTAAATTCTGGTCTGGTTCATGTGACGGCGCCTCCTAGAGAACACACTCACGTTATGTGCAAGTATGAGTACTCCAGCCTGTGTGAGGGTCCATGCACAATGTCCTGACGTGCTTGCAGAGAAGTGCACACAGAAGTATTAATCAGCCCTAATGGGTCTGACAGGTCTTGGTGAATGTATAAAGCAGGTAGTGGATCTTGGCTTGTTCCGTCTCTGTGGATATTTAATGCCATATTTGATGGTTACTTGCTTTTGAAACATGTCTTACTTGAAAGAAGGTGTGATGCCACTGCTTTGGATGTCAAGACAAAGATACTTGGTGGAGCTTAGAAATTTCATGCCCACCACTGACCTAGTGCTGTTTTTAAATGTACCGTTCAGGCATGGCTGTTGAGCAGTTGCCCAAACCAGCAGGAATTTGAGTTTTCTACAATTTACTCTGCTGCCACTTAGTTGCATGGGACCTTCTTGGTGGCAGCTCAATGATTTCAACCTGCCAATTGGCCTGGTATATAATGGAGGGAGCCAGAAACAGCCCGATAGTATGAGAGGAGAAGATCCGAATGGAGGCAGGAAGGGATGGAAGGGGAAAAATAAACCTTCCCTAAACACCGAAGCTGAGTTGAAGGTTAGGACATCTGACAGGCATGCAGTATTCTAGATGTCTCCATTCTTCCAGAGATGGATACAAGACATGAGTAGGAGTAGGCAGACACAAGATTGATGTACATTCCACTGCTGAAATTATTATCCATGTATGGTACTATTTATATCACCACTGCTGCTGTTGTGCACAAAGAAGTACATATGTCGAGCTTGCCAGAGGCTAGTTTACACTCCAGCGAGTGCAGTTTATTAATGCCTATCATGAAAGTGCATGGAGTTCTGTCGAAATACACTGAGGGGCAGTATAGCTAGAGCTGCTTGGGGGATGTTGATGGATTCAGTAATCTCATTCTGGTTATATTTAACCTGAGATTTGATCACTAATGCAAGAGAAAATAGTTTTCAAGGGTTAATTTAATTTAGATCCAGGCTAAGTGAGGGACAGGGTGCTGGAATTTTCGTAAGACTTGGCCATTTCAGCCAGATGCAGTTACTTTCTTATCAGGGCACTTTCAATTCCAGCATCTGTGCATGAACTGGCCATACAGTCTCATATCAGTGATTGATTACCTGTTCAAATTGTGCTTTTTTTTCCCCTTTACATTCCCCTCACTTGAATCCTATTCACATTGAATTAGTTTTATATTGGGAGGTCCCGTCTTATCCGTTTTTATCAGACTGTGCATATATGAGCATGTATGCATCTGAAATGATTGTGCTGAAAGAAATAACCCCAGGTAATATATATCTCATCTGAATTAACACGTTGGTAAAGATTCTGTTACGCTGTATTATAAAGGTTATGCACTTTTTCTTCGGTATGAAGACACTGTAGGAAACGCTCTTTTCTATCATCTTCAAAACAAAGTACTGAATTTAAAAAGCAGAACAATAAAATATAGGTGACATTTATCATAACTTGTCAGAAAAGTGACAAGGGTTCTCTGGGGATTTTAGGTAAGCTATTCAGTTCCTAGCACAGGTAAAGCCTACATCCATGTCATACTATGGTCATGACCACAAAAAACATGATTCTTCTCGAAGCACAGAAGAAACATAGCTTGGTTTCTTTGCTCTAAACCTCCGTTTCTTTGTGCATCTCCCCAACAAATCCTTCCCTCACATTTTTCTCACATTTCTTGCTTCTGTACCAAATAGTGTAGAAACAACGACCATATCCATTTTCTCTTGACACAGTCACATGATAGACAGCCTTTATATTTGTTTTCATGAGGAAGTGGGATGTGAGGACCAAGGGTGCTTAGGCTACGTTTACACGACAACGCTGTAGTCAAAAAACGGAAACGTTTTTTTCTCTTGCGTTTTCAAAAAGTTTCACGTATACACGACAGCGTTTTCAAAACGATTCACGCTTACACATGTCCGCGATAACGGCCAAAAACGCTGTATTGGGTATGCGCTTGCCTTTACAATAGACACGTACTGTGCATGTCTACATACCTAACACGTACTACGCACGCGCATGACGTCACCGTTTTTCAAAGATTCCCGTATTGGGTGTTTACATGGAGACGATAACGGCGGCGTTTTCAAAAATATGCGTTTTCAGTCCCCAAAACGCCGTTGTCGTGTAAACGAACAGGCAAAACGCATAAAAAGTGTCCCGTTTTTGGCTGAAAACGTTGTCGTGTAAACGGCCCCTTAGTCTGGGATCTCCAGGTGAAGGATTGTGTACTGTGTGAGTCTTGTCTGCCATCCCTTATGTAGTGTGCACACTGCAACATCCAACAGATCACAAGTGATAAAGGTCCTGTAGTGTGGGCACTTCCGCAATTCCGAGGTCTGGAAAGTTGTGTAGAGTCCACTGCGTTTTCCACGGCGCTTACTTTGTTAAGATGCCTGTTCTTCATTAGACATAAGACTCAAACGTGACAGTGAAGATACTGAACAATGCAAATAGTTATCTGCGGTCACCCCCCACCCTGAAGTCAGACATGCAAGGCATGAAACTCTGACAAGATCCAGTATGTTAACTCTAGTCTAGACTGAAACTTCCCTGTGCATATGGCATTATTCAGTCATTTTGATTTAAATAGCTTTAAACAGCAGACTGTGGTGCATGGCCAATGGCCTCTAGATCTGTGATTTGATGTAGTGCTTTTCTTAATGAAACTTTTTAAATAGGGTGCCATATGGTACAATTCCTTTCTCTACCCAACTTCTAAAGAGATTGATGTTTTACTTTAATGAAGCTATCTATACCAAGGGTGTAAAGGCTGAGATTCATTAAACCAGGTCATTTAATTTCAGGGCAGAATTGAAGCTTTGAGGAGATTTTGTTTCTAAAATCTTATCAGCGGACTGTAAACATGAGGTTGGAATAACACTATTAACTTCACAGGTGGGATTTTTAAAAGCCGTGATGTGTTTAGTACAGCACAATATATTGTTAGTTGATTGCTCTTAGAAACTGGTTATCCTTAACACTGATAATTCCCAGGAAAACATGCAAAGATGCTAAGGAGGTAAGTGAATGAAAAGAACTTATGTGGATTATGAAATTCTTCTTTTTCTTATTCCATAGCCTAGCAGCCCTGAGTCCTCCCCTTTTTTCCATACTTTGTATGGGTTTTCTTCAGACCCAGCATATACTGCGAAGAAAAATTCTGCTTTCTTCCAAAACAACACGTCAAAGAGCAGAGATGACATAAACTGCTGCTCTTTAGACAAGGCCAAGATGTTGCTGGAAATAAACAAGGACTGGGATGAGGGGGACCTGGATCAGGAACAGGAAAGAAATTCAGTGTCCTTCCTGTTTTATTAAAAGTTGAACCAGTACCATGACTGAGGCAGGGGATTTACTCTTATTCTGAATTTACTCAACGATAATAGAGCCATAGGATATGTGTATACTACCATCCTACAGCGAGACATGACATTCAATAGCAAAAAGGAATAAAGGTAAGATTTCCCTGTTTTAAAAAAAAAAAAAGACCATTTTCCAGCAATGTTCAATGTCATATTAAAGAAAAACGCTAACCCAAGTGAATATACACCAACATGTTGATAAAGGTTAACCTAAAAAAGTCAGAATTACATTAAAATTAAATCTCCGATGCCATTGAAGAGTAATATACAGGTCATTCAGGGCAGATTTTTCCTTTAAGATAATGCAGACAATTGCAAGTTCATAGAATTGAGTTTGAATAGTTATCAACGGTTATGCTTATGGTAATGAGTTACCTGTCACACTTTTTGCAATCCGATTAAATTAAATCACTGTAGCTGGTTAGAATTGCTACGTAATTGGTGGGAGATCAGGGTGGTGGCTCAAGGCGTAAGTGGGTCAGGGTCGAGTGTGTGTGTGGGGGGGGGAAGAGAGGATTGCTGTGTATATCGCTGCTCAGTTACTCAAGCCAGAGTCACAGTTGGGTTGGGGTGGGGTGGTTGGGCTGTGATCCGTGCCAAACAGTCGACAAGCGTGATAATTGAATTGTGGAAAATGCAAATGCTGGACGGTTGCTATTCCTGCCAAGGGATGTATTCGGGCCACTTCACAGTGGGGCTCAGCACAGCGATGTTGATTAATTAAATATACATTTTTATATCTTTCAGTCCACAGTGGATACAAGCAAATGAAGTATGAGAAGAGTAGATTTTGGTGAGAGATGATTTCCCAATTCTGCCTCTATGTCTATATTTTTTTGACTGTAGAACTGCCTAAACAATCCACTGTAGTATTTAATACACTAAACCAAGCAGATGCAATGGGAATGCTTGTACTGTATGTTTTGCATCATAATAAAAGGGGGGTGGGCTTTAAGTAACAGACGAAAAGCAAACACTACCTCCTGCTGATTTGGTTCGTCCCCCACTGAATGTGAATCCGCTTAGGCTAACAGGAAGCTAAACGGAGGACCCCAGGCGCAGGGGTGTGAAGTATGTCCCTCAAAGAAGAAAACCCTGCCGGTTAGCTCTGCCTTTCTAATTACGAGGGCGTATAGGGAGTGGTTTGGGGGGCATGTTATTCTTCAGATGACTTATTTACCAAGCCATGGTTCTCTTTTAATCATCCTTTCTAAGGGAAGGATCTGGGACCACAAAGAGATAGCAGATGATGCTCACACAGTACAAGTTTCAGGAAAATGGGAAAAAAAAAATGCTGAGAATGATTTCCCATCTAGTTAAGGCTATTCTGGATGTCAGATACGCAAATCATCTGAGATATCAAACGTCATTCTCTTGTGTCATTGCATTTTTCCTCCCTAAATCTCTGCTGTGAGACAGTGATCTTCACCCTTCCCTCTTGCATAATGCAGGCCCTGCACTTCAATCGCCTGTCAGCTTGTTCCTTATTTGGCAGCCGGTGTGTGTGTGTCGATGAGGGCCTATGATACAGAGGAACAAGACTCAGCCTGCTGGGAAACACCCCCGCATATGATTCACCTCGTTCCTCTTAATCAAAGGTCATCTCTCACTCGGGAATCATACTGGGTCCTGGCCTCCTCGTATTTCTATTAATCTCTTTTCTTTTTCCCCTTTGTCATCATTTTTTAACATGCTTTCTCTTTCTTTCTCTTTTCTCTGTTTGCTGGTGTCAGATGTAATCCCTCAATCTGTTGAGCTCCGAATGGAATATATGAGCTCTCGTGGTAGGATGTGAAGCATAACTCCATAATTGAGTGTCATGTTCAAGCGCTCTGTCATTTCGGATTGATGTTGGAGTGTCGGCTTGAATGCCAATAGGGCACCGAATCCAATTATTCAGCAGGGACAGGGATTGTCCCACAGTGGAGTGTATGAACTGACTGAATTTTTCATCAGCAGAATATTACTTGACCCATGTGGGTTTTTTAAGGGTCAGTGCCAATACTAATATTTTGAGGTCAGTGATGAATCTGAACATTAAACTTTTAAAATGCAACGTTACTCACCCCCGCGCCATCACATTTTCCAAATATTCAGGCCATATTACAGATTATCTCAAAATAACCTCCTGTGCATTTTTGAACTAGATTTCTGATCAAGAACATGAAGTTGAGGAGGCGGACCTTGAACCCCAGCTCACAGCAGTGTCAAACCAGACAAGGGACTTTTATGTTCAAGAATGGCCGAATTGAACGATCTTCTACCCCAATTCCAGAAGCACAAATATTCAAATACAAATATAATTTGAAAAGTGCTACGGCCCACACATAGGGTTGAGCCACATGAGTGCCACGGGAGTGACAGAATGTCTGCCCTTTGAGCTAATGATTTATGCCTCAATTTAAAATTTTGTTTTAGAAATGACCACTCGAGGGAAGTGATATTTATGGGTAGCAGTGGAGAGACATTGATGTCACTGATTTCCGTGCTTATTTGGGGATCATCATTCTGGCTGGTGTCTTCAATTTGTATTTTTATTGTGAAATTCTGTTAGTCTATTTCATAGAGATATACTGCGTAACAAACTCAGTGGCGTTTTATTTGTGCGGGTTTTTTTTTATGATAAGCACGGACGTTCTCGTGAACATTTTATTTTATTTTTATAATAAAATAAAATTTATTCCCGATTCTGATGAAACAGGAAATTCTTTCTAAAAATCAGTAATGTTAAAAAAAAAAAACTACTGCATTTCTGCATTCATTTATTTGCATTTCTGTACCTGTTACATTGTTTTGTACAAACCCAAATGTTTGTTGAGGTTGTTTTAGAAGGAGACTTAGGACAGCCTACATACGATTTTATTACTAAAAACACTGATGGCATCGCAGAATTTAAATCATCAAGACGATGATGGAATTTTTTTTGCATTTATTTAAGGTTATGATACTCTCACTTATGCAGCATTTAGTTTGTATGACTCAAACCCTGGTGTCTTTTTCCCCCTTGTGCTGTTAGTTTGGGCAGATGTGAACATAAATAATTGTGCTCGAGTGTGGGCCAAAACAAAATGCCTGAGAGCATCTGAGCAAGGTGGTCTCGGACCAGTTCCAGCCAAACTCTAGCATGGTTCGATTGCAGTGGGAAAATGATTTGCCCCTGCACTGAAATGAAGTGCGTATTGTGTAATTTGGGTTGAAGATAGCATTTCTGGAGATGAGCCAAAGGACAGAACTGAAGAATACCATGTGTTCTGCGTATTAATTCCACGGAGCAAGGAGAGAAAATAAACAGTGGATGCATACCTAGATTTTTCCAAATGAGTTATTTAAAACATTTGATATGTATGTTTAAATATATACATAATGCTGTTATATACTGCAACTATAGCGCATGCTGCCATTTCCCATCACCTGCACTATACACACGGCAAAGCTGTCGTAACTCTCCTGTTAGCACAACACGCAATCGCGTTGTTTTTTTTTTCTTTTCTTTTTTTTTTTTTGAAATCCATTTATTTCTGTAAAGCTGCTTTGTGACAATGTCCATTGTTAAAAGCATTAAAAAAAATTGAATTGAACTTGCAGACCTTGTATTAAGGTATGTTAGAAGAGCATAATAATCATATACTTCTGTTTCCCTGTATTATTATTGCACTTAACTAACACAGTAGCTCACCATATGCTATTATATTACATTAGCTCGCACTTAGGCTAGTCAGTTTCCAGGGAACTCAAACATGGGACTGAACAATGCACTGGAGCTTTTACTTGCCCGATGGGATAGGTAATAAATTTATGATTTGTCCATGCCTGCCATATGTAGGAATGTTGCTTTCTTTGAGACATGTAAAGCTGTCATACCTTTTTGGGCTGAGGGAGAAACAGAGAGAGTCAATCTCTGCTGTAGGATCACCAGAATTTGAACAATCACAGGATGAACACATTACAGCTTCCCCACTCTGAAGCTCATAAACTGCTTTAAAAAAATCTCTGCTCTGATTGAAGCGGAGCTCGCCTGTTATAATTATAACTGTAGACCTTAAGAAAGGTCTTATAACCTGCAATGTCTCTTGTCTTGGCTGATGATGTATTTTAAAAAAAAAAAAAAAAAAAAAAAAAAACTCAGCCACTAATGGAGACATATGGTGTTTTGGTTTCGTATGTGGGTTTGAAGCAGGTCTTGCAGCTGCCGTTCCTCATGGTTTAAAGTTTGCTTTTCACGCTTCCTCAGAGCCATCTATCCAGAGCTGTTCTCTGTAAAACAGGTGGGCCTTGTCCAGAGTTTCCACTCTGTATGAATGTTTGTGTGTGTGTGTGTGTGTATGTGTAAAAAACTGCATACTTCAGTAGAGGGTGTAGAGGTCAGGGCTTTATGCTAGTAAAACAGCGGAAGCGATTAATGATTTATTGAGGCAGTAATCACCTTATGTGTCAGAGTGCTGCTGCCCAGATGGTCCTGCTGTTAAGAGGTGCAAATTACACGTCAGAGCCAAAATCTCTGTTCTCTGTACCACTCGCTATGTATGTTCATATTTATGTCCATGTATGTATTTTCATGTTGTTTGGGCATATGTGTCTATGTTTAAGCCATAGCTCTGTGTATGTGTTCCAAAAGGAGGTAGCTGTACCTCATCGTTATTGGGGTTATCATACCCCACTAGTCTTTGAGTGATGGCTTTAACCTTGCTCATGCGGGTGGCGATTGGAAAGCCACAGAAGCTCCAAAACCTTCACCTTCCACTTCTATTAAAAAAGCATGTAACACTGGTTTGAACCAGGAGAAAATCACTGTAGAGTGTAGTGTGTTGTCATCGTATTTAGTGGACATTAAAGGCAAGGCTTTTGAAAGGCAAAAAAAGTGGAGTTTTCTGTAAACTAGAGATAATCAGTTGCCTAAAATTCCTTGCTTGCAAAGGTCCGTGTAAACATCTAACATCTGAATGATGAGAAGTTACCTTTTAATGCTTCACCATTAGTGATAAGTTCATGGATATAAATAAGAATACAAAATCGAAGTGGTTATTATTTTATTTTGCACTGGCATTTCATGTGACCACGTGGCTAATGCCTTGGACTCTGAACAGATGAATTTGATGCTCAGTGAAGAAACACATACTGTCTATTTGTCTTTAAACCTTCTATTTTCATCTTTGACTTTTTTTTAAACAAGCCATGTCATTGAAAATAATGTCTCTAGCCCTGTAGCTAGTGTCTGGTCTAGTGAGCTGCTTTCAGGTAAATAATTTATATATTTACCTACCCCGTTCAGCCATAAATGTAAACCATAACCACCTGCCTAATATTGTTTAGGTCCCCACTTGTGCTGCCTGAAACAGCTCTGACAAGCCATGGACTCCACAAGACCTCTGATGGTATGTTGTGGTATCTGGCACCAAGACGTTAGGAGCAGATCCTGTAAGTTGCGAGGTGGGGCCTCCATGGATCAGACTTGTTTGTCCAGCACTTCCCGCAGATGCTAGATCGGAATGAGATCTGGGGAATAAGGAGGCCAATTCAACACCTTGAACACTCTTTGTCATGTTCCTCAGACCACTCCTGAACAATTTTTGAGGTGTAGCAGGGCGCATTATCCTGCCGAGGCCACTGCCATTAGGAAATACCATTGCCATGAAGGGGGGGTACTTGGTCTGCAGCAATGTTCAGGTAGGTGTTACATGTCAAAGTGACATCCACATGAATGCCAGGACCCAAGGTTTCCCATCAGAACATTGCCTCCATCAACTTGCCTTCCTCCCATAGTGCATCCTGGTGCCATCTCCTGGTGCCAGTTTTGTAAGTGATGCACATGCACCCGGGTGTCCACATGATGTAAAAGAAAACGTGATTCATCAGACCAGGCCATCTTCTTCCATTGTTCAATAGTCCAGTTCTGATGCTCACATGCCCATTGTAGGCACTTTCGGCGGTGGACAGGGATAAGCATGGGCACTCTGGCTGGTTTGCAGCTACGCAGCCCCATATGCAGCAAGCTGTGATGCGCCCATAACCCTGTCGCCGGTTCACTGGTTGTCCTTCCTTGGATCACTTTTGGTAGGTACTAACCATTGCATATTGGGAACACCCCGGAAGATCTGCCGTTTTGGAGATGCTCTGACCCAGTCGTCTAACCATCACGATTTGGCCCTTGGCAAAGTTGCTCGTATCCTTGCCCATTTTTCCTGCTTCCAGCACAGCAACTTTGAGAACTGACTGCTCACTTGCTGCCAAATATATCCCAACTCTTGACAGGTGTCACTGTAATGAGATAATCAATTTTATTCATGTCACCGGTCAGTGGTTTTGACTGATTGGTATACGATTGGCTAAACCACAACAAGTGATCTACCACAGAAGCTGAGCTGGTTCCTGTTTAGAAAACTAGTATTTTTTCATACCTTGATCTTCTCTGCTACAGTATTAAAGCACTTGGTTCGGGTTAATGAAATATTTTGCTAGAGTCCAGATCATGGTCCACCAGTTGATGGCCCCTGCTGTGAACAGTTTTTTCTTCACCTTTCTGTTAAGAATAAAAACTATAAGGAAGACATGCATCTCTCACTCTTATCTCAGCTATTTTAAGTCAGAAGTGTTGAATGCTGAATACCCCTGCTGTTTCAACAGTGTGCTATCGTGTTATACTAAACACATTCACCTCCTTTATTCAGGCTGACACTCAAAGTCATTGTGCACTTCAGGTTAAATAGACTGAGCTTTGCTAACCGAGCTTTGCCTCCCAGTTCTGCACAGTTGAATTCACAATGGACTGCCCCAGAGCTCACGACCCTACTGCCACCATTCACATGCTAATGTGGCTAAACGCAGCCTGGGAGCACATGCTAATTTGCTACTCCTCCTCTTATCATCCAAAGAGGATAGCGTATCGATTGCTAATGGCCAATGTGCAGTATAAAGAAATGTAAAGGGGACAGGTTGGCACAAACTTCTTTTTTAACAATGTGACCTAAGAGGATTTTATCTCATTGGTGTCAATTTAGAGTCTTTGGGGGTATTTATGGCAAGACGTCAAAAGAGATGAAATTATCAGCATGAACTTGGTGTAGACTGTTTGTCCGTTGAACTGAGTTTAAAAAAAGAATGTTACAACGTCAGAGGCAGGAGCAGAACTGCTGTGCTAATTTGGTGTTTGTGAACAGCAAAGCTGCTTCGGAATGGTCATGCTGCTCGTCTGTGCAAGTGTGTGTGTGTGTGTAAATATATATGTGGGTTCCCTGCTGCAATACTCACCCCCAGGCCATACACATGTTTACAACATCAGTCCAGGTTGTATTATTGGCTTATCTGTCTTTTCTCCTTATTCGGTATTCTTTTGGCTCTGTCTCATGTCGGACTTTTCTAATTATATGGTTGGTCATCCTCACCTACCAGTGAGGCTGTAATTACGCTCAACCAGTTTTGCTTAGCAGCTGTTTGTGGTTTTGTGGCATGGCTTGCCCCGATTAGATGTGTTACCATCAGGCTGGCTTAAACTGCAATGCACAAATATGATATAGGGCTGGGGATTTGGTGTAACACCACATTGTGTTGTTGGATTCTTCTGCAGGTTTACTGTTCCTGAAGCACTGTCTGTCTTTTTCTCATTTTCTACTATGTGACCTGAGTGTTGGACTTTTAAAGTCACTCAGTGTTCATGTGGAAGACACCCTGGTCAACTGTGCCAGAGTATTCATACCAACAAAAATAAATTAGTTATGCAATGTACATTTAGCTTGCAAGTTAAATTTTCCTATTTATAGACAGTGGAAAAAAAGCTTTGGAGTTTATAGTACAGACATTCAAAACTCCGCTCTGCTAAGCCTGAATCATCTTAACCCTCATTTCGATTATCATCTTAAAGACAAGTCCACAAACTTTGTTCCTAGCTGTGATCTTGGCTTAACTGTTAAGCATTCACTTTTCAGGGTTATAATTATAATTTCAGGGTATAATTAACTATGCAGTTAGCAATTATTTCAACACTAGAAAGTAAAAGTGATGGAGAAGAGGAAGCAAAGTCTAATAAGCTGGCTCAGAAAGCGCAGCTTGACTGTGAGGCAGCAATTAATTTACTAGGTAAGGCTAACTAGCTAAAAATGGGCGAGGGACATTGGCAGATAGAATGGCTGACCAACGAAAGATTCTGCTTTATTGTATTATTTTACTTGCCCCTTCTCCCAGAATGCCATCTGGGCTCCATTTATTCGTCTCCTCTTCTCCTTTAACCCATGAATATTCCCAGACTGATCACCCCAGAGGTCAGTAAAAGCCTGCACGTGGGCCTGAATGGTTGGCGTGGGTCTTGAAGTCAAAGGTCAGCAGTAGTCTGCTGTTCCTAAAGGGGTGTAAATTCTTGATGGAGCAGCAGACCCTTTTAGGCTGATTAAATTACCATTCCAGGAAGACAGCATGTTTGTTGGCCTGGTTCTAAGAGGGAGCATCCTGCAGAGCGTGGCAGGAGGGTTCATTAGGGCAAGAGCAGGTCACCTCTTAAACCCCTGATGTATCATCCTGGGTCTGATTTCATCTTGTTAATGAGGGTAACTGGTGGACATGACACTTCTTGTCTGGGGGTTTTGCCATTGTAGAAGTTTTGTAGCTTTAGTTGCATTCATTGGATACTAGTCATTTTTGAGCTGTTTCCCCCCAGCATTCAATGCTCTCTGATGAGCTTTGCTATTTAAAGACTATTAGGTTGATTGATGTACTTTGTTCATTGGCATTGTTTCATGGACTCATGTTTTTAATCTAACAGAAAGGTTCATGCGGACATCCATTCCTCACCCTGCCGCATGGCTGTAAGTCACATTTGGAGTGGGTGTGTGCTTCACTGGGGGACCATATGGTTCGATGATCCAAGAGCCACTGGTTCTCCACCTGTTAAAAGTCCTCGGTTGGAGTCAATAGAGAGGAAAAATGTGTTGATGAAATCCAACAGGTGCTCCAAATGTCTCTTTAGTCCCTTTAGAGTGAATATTTACATTCATCTCTTAAGATCTGCCATTCCAAGCACCTATTGTTGATCATAGGAATTACAATGCTGGTGATTTCTCTGATCCATCTTTGAAGTAAATGTGCATCTGATGGCCTGTGGTGTTCAGATTATCCTCTGCAGAATCCCTTGGCATGAGGTTCAGAAAGATAATTTGACTGTGGAGAGTACGGTCGAAAGAGCACAGCGATCACCACTCTACACAGCCACCTGCTCATAACTCCATCCTGATTGGAGTGCAGATACAGAGAGGGAAAAAAGCTGGCAAACGATTTAGTGTGACCTTATCATCTGTTACTATTTCCACTTCTTCTCTACTGTTAGCTCGTCTATTTCTTTCATTTTATCTCCCCCTGTCCCTCTGATTGCTTTGCCTCACATATCATTATCTGGTCCTATAACTCTGGGAATCATGGGAAACGACCATCTTCCAGGCAGCATCAAATGAACCCTTTTCTACTAGGCAAAGGCAAAACTAGGCACCTTTTTCCAAGCTGTACGCCTCTTTTTTTCTGTGCTCTCTCATTCTAATAAAACATTTTCCCATATGCAAAGGGGCATTAGCATGGAAGCTTTCAAATATGAATAGCCCTGAGACAAACACTTGATGGTCTAAATGTTGAATCGAGCTGTTCTAGTTTCTGGCTTGGATTGTGTGTATGTGTGTGTGTGTGTGTGTGTGTCTAGAGAACAATACAATATAGTGATGTTTGATGTGAGCTACACAATGGGATGCATTATTAACGGGAAAGGAATATGGTACACACATCTTAGCATTGCCGCAGAGATACATCACACTGGCGCATCCAGTCTTTCCCAGTTTCAGTATGTTAAGGCCAATTCACACTGAAGGTGTTGCATCAAGAGTCACTTTAGGATCACCTCAAATTCCATTTCAACAAGAGTTTCAATCCATATTAGCTGTGAAGTGCATTAGTGCATCAAACTCAAGCCTGTGCATTGTACTTTCCTTGTTTTATTCTCCATCTCTATTTTTCTCATTTGCATTCCTGAGTGAATCATAGACTCAACAGAGATCCTTTGAAATCTTAAAACCACACTTTTTATACACTGTTTTATACAATGTACATTTTTATACACACAGATTATAATCATAATCTGCAGAGAGGTCATGATTATGCAACCTGCAGCTGCATAGTACAGTGTTTGTACACTATGATTCTCATTTTAGACAAACATGGAGAAACAAAATATACACAAATATACCGGTTATTCACTGTCCCCCTTTCTCATGTGACATTTTTAAGTAAAGGGTTTTGTAATTACATTCCTTGGCAAAAAAAGAAAAGAAAAAAAAAAAGCCCAAAATGGCAAATATTAAGCTTTTAATGGTCTTAACAACAGATAATTGATCAGAAAATTAATAAGAATTAAACACTCCTGAGAGCTCCTGTGCCACCATTAACTCATTTACTTTTGCTGCAGTGAACTGTTTGGGGGGAAAAGCTAGAAACAGGGAAATTCACTTATATAGTCTTCTTGGACGCAAAGGTAAAATCTTGATAATGATTAAAATGTTTGATGTAAAATTCAAACTAACACATGTCTGGGTGTACAAAATTTTCCAAAAATATCTTCTGGGGTGTTTTCTTCTGAAAAGATTAGTCATTATTTGGTTATCTGCCACACCTGATGCAGCCCATCAAGGGCCACGAGGCTTAAACATTTAAAGAAATCCAAAGGAAAAGCTCCCATACTAACTTCCTGTATCTATTTGCTTAATTCTTGCTAATTTCCTGATCAAAGACTTGTTGTTAAAACCATTAAAAGCTTAATATTTTGCTATTTTGGGCTTGGCCCATTGTTTTCCCCAGGCGTGTACAGTTGTGCTAATCATTCTATATCAGTATTAACATTGTATAAAAAAGATTCTTGTTCTCCCATATTTTCACTGGCTGGTGAAGGCAAGAAAAGGAGACCACCTGCCTTTGTCCTATTAACAACCTCTGCTCAAACAAACACAATATGTTCAATAACTAGTAAAACTCTCTCAAAATAATTTATGTTCATTAACAGGTTCAAATTAAATACTTAAAGTCTATTGTTTGTTAAGCTAAATGAAAATAGAAGAAACTTTCATTCCATTCATTATTACACATTAAACAGTTAATATCTCTCTCGCTCTCAAAAAAAAAAACAAAAAAACAAAAACGAAATTGCCAGAAATGTAAGTTCACCTTCTCATAATTGATAATCGAATGCTGGAATTGCAAAAACAGATTAAATTTGAAGAGTGCTGTTCTTTCTCCTGCCAATAGCACATAGAAAAATGCATCAGAGACATCTGATGTAGACTGACTGAGAATTCGCCGTGATGCGTACACAGCATGTCCGGCGTGAATTCAGGCTTAGTCTAATCAAGTCTTGTGTTATAACACAGTAGCTGTTTTACTGGTTGTTCTCTTTAAATCAATAGAAATATTCCTTTTCAGATTATTAGGTTCAAATTATTTTGCTATGGTTTCTCGTAGCTAAATGTTCATAAAAAAGAGGATGTTTTCATAAATAGCTTTAAACCTAATGTATCGAATAACATTGGATCATCATAGTGTACTAAACTGTTTCAATACATCAGAGGTTCTCAAGGGTGAAACATGGCACTGTAGAAAGAGTCAATATTCTGAAAGAAGGGAAGGAAGATGATATGGAGACAACGAGAAGCGCATTAGCAATATGTTGTAACAGTGATATTTGACCTAAGGCTATTGAGGCGTACAGAATGTAGCAGTAATGATCTAAAAATATGTTCACTTGAGACCAGTTTAAATGAAGGTACTTGCAGATCATTATGGTTACACAGGCCGTAGGCATTATTAGTACATTTCAGGTAACGTAGGTGCTCTGAAAGAACACTGTGTAGGTCCACATCCTGTCCCATGCTGAATTAATTACATTTTAAGAGACAGGCATTTTCTCTGGATGTCTGGGCAAGGGAGAGTTAGATCATTCAGAAAGACATACAAATACAAATAATGGCTCTCGTCCATCAAATCCGAACGGTTAAATCTGACTGTGAGTTATGCAAACAACATGTAAGTGATTAGCAGGAGATCATTTTCACACACCTGAAGTTGACTCAACAATTGCACTCAAATCACTGTTTGTTTTGGCGTATGACAGGTTAATAAATCAGAAGCAGGTTCGTTCATACTCTGTCAAATTTTCCTCATAATTTTGATGAATATGATTAAACAGAAAACGAGAGAGTTGACCTAAGGTTTTTGGAATGAGTGCAAACTGCTTTCATTATAAATTCATGGTACTCTCTGGCTGATCCCTCTAAGATGTGGAAATAAAAAAATGCAGTTAGGTTTATTTTCACACAGCCTTGAAGTGAGTGAATCCCAACAGGAACTGTAATGGTGAATATCCAGCTAAGCTTGAATGGAATGGAAATTGTTGTGATGCCCATGCCATTTCGCAAAAATCTGCAAAATTCTGTTTATAAAATAAACTATTTCAAATGTATTAACATTTTTTCTTTTTTTTTTTTTTTTCTTTTCTATGTTTCCTCTGTCTCTCCACTTTCAACCCAAGGTAAGAAAACATTTCTGTTTCTCCATCTTTCCCCTCATCTGCCCTCCTATAGGAGCTGGCCGCACTCTGCATTGCTTTGGCCACATGGACATTCAGCTTCTCTTGAATCACAGTGTGATTGAAGCATGCCCTCAGGAGGCTAGGGCTCTTCTGCTTGAGTGGCTCAGCCATGGGATCCTATTGTCCCCATCTGATTACGGCCCAATTTGAACTAGGGCTATTTTGATTCGGGGAGCAGAGAAGGGATAACAAACATGCCACATGTGGTTGAAGGAAGACAAACAATGCAGTGGTAACAAGGCTGTACTCTGTTGTTAGTGTTTAGTGTGTTATGCTGCTGTAGTACATACCCTTTTATTGACCACATGAGGATATTAGGACTGCCTCTATCAGAACCTGGATATCCTTCTGCATTCAGGGTATACAAGACCCTTTTATTTGTTCCTCAGTACTGTCTGGATGAGGATTGTAATGGCAGGAAGCGTGAGGCAACACACCAGTGTAAGGTATTATCCATAAAAATACTGATTATCAGAACAAAACATACAAAGTTAGGTGGTGCCTTAAATACCAAAAACATGTTTAAAATAGTAGCATACTTAACACAAACACAATTTTGTCTGAAAATTAAGCTTCCTTATTGTGTTTTCCAGCAGGATCTTCCTCACATCAACTCCAAACCTCTCCTAGACAACAGTGATGTTGGTCGTCTGACATCTTTTTTTTATTTTTAAGTAAACGATGCATGCAATTGAATAATAGTTGCAGCTCTAGTTTAGTAATATTCCCAAGTAGTATAGGTTAGGAGAACCTTTCCTGGCCCGTTAGCCAGGTGAACATGCAGCCTAAAGAGGAACTCTGGGAGATTGGTCCTTTTAGCTGCTTAAACTGACTAACATGAAAAAGCTACCATGATGCGCTGGTCCGTGGAACCCTAACTGGAGATGGTAGACATTGAAGTTCCTCCCCTGACAAGCTAGACATCTGCACTAAATTGACAAGTGTAACTTGGTCTTTAAGTCTTCATACTAATATTTGCTCATCGTCAGGGGTTCTGCTTGAGCTACCCCATGAGGTAGCTTTCTCCCTTTAAACCTTGAAACTTGAGATCAGATGGCTAAGCCACAAGAGAATGAATCAAAATGGATACAGTGGGATGCTAGGAGTTCATCTGCTGTTAACAGTCCAAACCATAAGTCTGTGAGTTTCCTTTATTCCAGACCTCTAAGGCAGCATTTTGAAGCTGCTGGGGTGGTTTTGGTCTTCTGAGTGCCCCCGTTCTCTGAGATGTATATTCCTTGGGGAAGTTCTTTGAGTGGCAGCTGTGGGCTCCTTGGGGAAGTCTTTGAGTGGCTGCTGGGTGTGAATGGCAAAGGCAGTGGTATATCTAGTGCAAATGAAATATTCATCCCTTTGAGAATGAAATGAGTGCCCTGGTGCACAGGTGCTGACTAATTTTGAACGTCTGTCTTTCTCTTTGACTCCTGTCTCTATATTTGAGTTCCGTTTTTCCATTTCTTCAGACCCTTTGTTTTCTCTGCTGCTGGCCACCAGTGAAGAAGGCAGTCTATTTTCTTTCACTTTGCTGTCAGTGTTGTACCTCTATCCATGGCATGATTGGTACATATAGCCTCTTTTGTGTACTGATTGTTGTATACGCAGCATTACGCACTTAACAGCCAACCCCCTTTCATTTTACTCTAATGAAGTGGTTTCATGTGTGTGTGTCTGTGTGTGTGTCAATGTGTGTGTATGGTTCTGATTAAAATGTGCTTGGGGGCTGACCGGAACAAGGCTCCATGTGTTCTTAATTACAAAACTATGTCATGCAAAGCAGTATGAAATGAAGTTTACCTCATGTTATGTTCATAGTGCTAAAGTTTGGCTCCAAAATATTGTTTCGTTGAAATAGTTTGCTTAATGAAGAAGTTTTACTATACGGCACTTTCCTTCATTGTGTAACATAAAATTGTCTGAAGCCGAGCCACCCATTGTTGTGTTTGGTGGTCCTTTAATTTTAGTCCACAATTTACTGCTCACTCGACTCATTAATGGTCTTTATAATCACGTAATGAGAATGAGGCAAGGTAGTGGAAGCAAAACACAAAAACGAGCAATGCATAGGAATCAGGACTAGGCTCATGAACCAGTGATCTACATCACTGCAATGTATTCCAGTATCTCCTCCCAGTAAAGCACTTTGGACCAGTTATGCAGCATTTAGAATAATGAGAGTGATGGGGAATAGTGGAAGTATGTTTGGCATTAAAGCTTGTCTGTTAAAGCATGTGGAGAGGTGGAGGGAGGGGACAGGAAGGACAGGGGCCGAGGGAGTATAGGAGTGGCAATGCACTCATAAGACGGGCTTTAATAGTAGATTACTGAACTCTTACGCTGTCCCAGGGTGAGAGAAGCAGGGAAGGAGCCGTAAAAGAGCAGCCATTATACTGCAGGGTTTGGGCCCTGGCTAATCTCACAGGAGTGCTCTTCCCTCTGTATGACTGTTCTTATTACAGTAATGGAGATTATAGCAGTGCAGCCAGGACACTGCGGCCTTCATTTAACATTCATCACTCTACATACCTTATTTTATTTAAGACTGAGCCATACACAATGACTTAGGGTTACGTTATTTGATCGTGTTAAATTAAAGATGTACTAATTTATTGACTGGGCTACAGCAAAAACGATATAAAAAAAAAAACAGGCAATGCATTCAACCCATTATATAATCCTGGTTGTAGTTTTACAGTAAACCTAGATTAAATTTAATCCTGTTGCACCATTATTTTAATCTTGCAGTTTAGTTGGTTTAAATTTCCAAAACTGTAGCATATGTGAGATTTGATTAGATATTTAATTAATTTGATTAGATATTAGTCTTTTTTTATTCATAAAGAAAGAAAAATTGCTAAGAGTAACTTTGTTGCTGTTTACTTGTTTGGTAGACAATTGGAATTAATCCAATAAAGTTTTAATCTGCAGTGAAGATTTTAATTAGAGATTGTGATTTTAATTGAACGAGCGGTAAAAAGCGTAAACAATTGCAGGCCCTGGCTCGAATGAAAGCCAGTATTTGCTAAATGTGTGGGCTCAGAGTGTTAGTACAAAATGCCAGGTAGAGTGAAATCTGATCTTGAAAAATACAATTTGG
Organism: Pangasius sanitwongsei; assembly: GCA_037576675.1. Classification (NCBI taxonomy): domain Eukaryota; kingdom Metazoa; phylum Chordata; class Actinopteri; order Siluriformes; family Pangasiidae; genus Pangasius; species Pangasius sanitwongsei. The sequence continues at coordinate 11,668,233 of CM075024.1, forward strand.
CTAAAAAACTATAGCACTAGAATAAACATTTGAACAACATTAGTCACGTAAACTTATTCTGCAGAAGCAATGCAGTTCTTCCAAAACAGAAGGCAGAAACAGCCTTTAAATAGAGATTTGGAATTTGTGGTTATGACCTGTTTGCCCACGTTTTTGCTCAGGCTAAAAGTCCCAGTACTTTCCCATGACAGGTTAAATGCTTTCATTTTGGTTTATGTAAACTTTTTCTTTTCTCACACATGGAAATGTAGCCTGTAGCAGATTAATACATTGGGGCAATTTCACTGCACTGCATTTTTCATGTAATTTTGTTCTGGGAACTTCTAGATTTTAGACTTTGCCCTTGAGATTTTGATCAGTTGGACTGCCAGTTTTTACCAGTGTTTGCCAGCTTGTGTTTGCATGACACACGGTCATGTTGGTGGCAGAATAACGCCTTTACCCTATAAACTTGCCTAGCTTCACAGCAAATGCATCCACTGTCCTGGTCTGACCTCTTCAAGCATGTGGGGTTTGTAATGGGACAGTCACTTTAATGCCTTGTGACAGCTGATTGATTCAAAACTTGCGAAGGTTCACCTACAAAAAAAAAATTCCTCGCTTACAAGAAAGTTGATGAAGATTAGCTTGGATCAGATCAGCACTTTGGTAGCTGGATATGATGATATTTGAACTAACATAACCAAATGCTATTTCATCAGCATTATACATGCTAGTAAACAACAGTAAATATTATTCTTCAACAAGACCGTAAAATCAATCATTTCACGTATCCACTATTTTGTGCTTTAATCTTAACTAGCGTTAGTTTCGTTTAGTGTAGTTATTTTTAGTTTAGTTTGTTTTATGGCCTGTACAATAGTAATACATTGAAAGTGTAAACTTTTTACTGTGTGTGCACATATTGTATGTTCACATCATGGGACCACTAACTTGTTGGAATGTAGCACTCCATTCCTTCAGCAAGACAACAGTGGCATGGTGCTTTGAAGTCACAGTTGAACTCCGTCTAACTCGTTGACCTTCTTGTGAGAGGAAACGCTCCTGCAATCATCACTCTGAATGTCTGGCAACCCGCCCGAGTGTATCCACCGTTCATAAATCTTTCAAGTGCCATATGTCTTCATCACGTAGCGGCACACACTGCTGTCTGCCTGCCAGATTGTATGGAATGTGTGTGCATGGGTGTTGATGTTTGATAAACAGCCGCACAAGTAGACATGAGTACTTAAATCATCATTGTTAAAACCAAATCCTGAAGATTTTAAACTCTGCCATGTTTAACTCTGAATGCGTGAAGTGCCAAATGTTGGCTGAACTGAAATGACAGTGTAAGTGTGTTTCCCAGAGCATCAGTATGTCTTAACTGAACATTGTCTTATTGACATATTCTACAAAGAACAAGATCTGTTTAACTAACAAGTAAGCCAAGTGCAAAACCCTGTTGTGTATGTAGTCTTAGCTTGAAACATTTATCATAAGGTTACTGCAGTTCCATGATATAATAGAATAGAATAGTCTTGTTATTAAAAACTGAAAGATTTGTGTTTTTTTTTTAAAGAAGTGCATTGTTTGAGTATAAAATATGTACTTGCTATACTGTAAATATGCTGGTTTATCATTAGTTATAGTATTTGTCCTCTCAAATAATCTTCATTATTGAATTTCTGATGCGCATGTTAAACTTCACTTACATTAACTCAGTCAAAAATCTCAGAACAATGATGACATGAAACGATATACTGACAGTGCCACATTTTGCTAACGAGATTGAATGAACGACAGTGGAAATAGAAGATCTCATGATTTTGATCGGCTGATTTGTTTGTACAGTAGATACGTTTTTATTACTAATTAACTACCACACTCAAGTTTGCCATATGGGACCTGTGTGTCATTAGTTGAATAGTTTGTAAACTTTATGTCATAATGTTTTTTAGAGATCTTGCTCTTTACTGAATGTTGAATGTTACTAGGCCAAGCGTTAGGGCTGTATGATGATGACGACAATAGCATAAACAGTATATTGTGGTTGTACTGCTGCACATTGCAATATGCATAAAGAAAACCTGGTTAATCAATGATAAATAATAGATAAATACTTACCTGCATCTTTTTCAGGTGTGGCTCTTCACAGATCTTGACTGATGTCAATGTTAAAATTTATTGAAACACCTACAGGAAAGTTTTGTTCTACGATTGGTTGGACTGCTCACAGAAAATAATAAATGAAAAATATGGTTTGTTACAATAGCTCTAATAGTGCACTTTAGAGCTGTGCATTGGGACATGGGATTCTGTGAGACCCAAGAAAAAGTCGATTTACCAACATAAAGCTTGCTAGACAAATAAAGGCCATTTTAATTAACATATGAAGCTTGGCGATGCTGCCGGACATGTTAGACACTGTCGCTGTCGTTGTCACTGTCACTCATTTTTGTCACTAATTGTTGTCTCTAATTTTATTCATATTTTGGGAAATAGAACCAACTAATTGGATACAACCGAAACTAGTAACTGTGAGAGTGGGTAGGGTTGGTCATTCTTTTTATGGGAGTGGGTGGGATTGGTGAAAATATCTGCAGGAGTGGGTGGGATTGGTGAAACTTTTCGGAGGAGCAAGTGTCGGGAAGTGGAAGTGGCTGGGATTGGGCATATTTTCTGTTGGGGATGGGATTGATTAAACTTTCTGTGGGAGTGGGTTGGATTGGTCAAAAATTTTGCAGGAGTGGGTGGAATTTGTCAAATCCTCTGCAGGAGTGGGTGGGATTGGTCAAACCTTCAGCAAGAGTGGGTGGGATTGGTCAAACTTTCTGCAGGAGTGGGTGAAATTGGTGAAAATTCTGGAGGAGCAAGTGTCAGGAAGTGGAAGTGGCTGGGATTGGGCAGATTTTCTGTAGGGGATGGGATTGATTAAACTTTCTGTGGGAGTGGGTTGGTTTGGTCAAACTTTCTGCAGTAGTGGGTGGAATTTGTCAAACTTTCCTGCAGAGTGGGCGGGATTGATCAGAATTCCTTTGGGAGCAGGTGAGAGAGTGATAAAACAAACACATTTTAATTATCAGTGATGATTTTAATGTGTTTAAATCTCCTCTTCATCTTCCATTCATCTCCGTTTTCTCTCTCTTATACACCATTTAATCTGGTCCACCTGTCATATAGGTGCATTTTCTAGGTGTACCTTTACTGACTGGATCACTTACTAGGCACAGTCAGCCTCCTTTTACCCCATCCATCAATAGGATCATAGCTGACCAGATGATAGTGGGGTGATGGATCATTCTCAGCACAGCAGTGACACTGACATGGTAGTGTGGGCAGTGTGTGTCGTGCTGGCATGAGTGTATCAGGTGCAGCAGTGTTGTTGGGGTTTTTAAACACCGCAATGTCACTGCTGTGTTAAGAAAAGTCAACAGTACTAAAATACCTAGCCGACAATGGTCCCGGGGTCAGAAATTTAAACTGATTAAGGGGTAGTAAAATGTTAATTTTGCAAGGTGGGTATGTCTAATTACCCAGTAAGTAACCACAGTGTTTGAAAACCCATTGTGCAGTGGTTTCCTCAATCAGGAATTGTATACCTATGAAGTGAGGCTAGGTACAGAGTAGATTTACCAGAGCAGAGAAAATCTGCATGTGTGTGTTCCATGTAGTATTTGGTCTCCTGCTGTTTGCAGCAGGCCTGTATGGTACACCAGCAGACAGGCCTGCCAAGTAGGATTATCTGAGTTGGGTGTGCTGAGCCGTGAAGCTGTAGGTTGGCACTGCCCTGTTGGGTTACTGGAGCTAAATGGGTGATGCCAGTGGGGCTGTATCGACTGTGGCACATGCCCACCCTCAAGTTGTTCTGGGCCTTAGCACGTACTCTCAGGTCTCAGCTGCCATCCTTTTCTCAGGACCAGCCTGGTATACAGGAATTTTCTTTCTCCAAACAATGTGCATTAATCCCAAAATTGCAGTCTGATAGACAAAACTACTACAGTGGCTACTAAGCCCTGAGGAGGTTTCATAAATAAAGTTTGACATCCTGTCTGCATCTGGGCTTATTATTTTATTATATTGCAATGCATTGCATTACATTACATTACATTACATTACATTACATTACGTTCCTTAAGAAGGCCTACTCCAAATGCATCATTATGACCTTTTGTTCAATCTCAGTATTTTTGATGCTCAATCCTGTCTTATTGGAGTAGATTAGAAAGCTCACATCTTGAATAAATAATCAAATAAGTAAAGGGTACAAAATGAAACTGTGTGCACTGTCCATGCTTCAAATGATTTATGGGTTTTTGCTGCTTTAGCACATAATGGGATGCCAAACACATGAACACGGCTTCTCGTTCGAGCCTCTGTCGACATAGTTTCAAGTGTTTCAAGTACTATAATACTAGATCTGTCCAATGTACTATGGGTAGATTTAAGAAATATATATCCTTAATAGCGATTTAATTACAAATGAATGCTAGAACAACTACTATTTTCCATCTGATCCAAACTGTGTGGACATGTCTCACTGATTAGCACAGGTTAGTAGTGTATATACTCTCCTTTCACTACCCGTATCTATCTTTCTTCCTGCCCATTTATTTCCTTGGTTCTTTTTCTGTTTTTTGGTCCACTTTCCACCATCTGTTGCTCTCTTTCCTTTTGGCTTCTTGTCTTTCTTTCTCTTTCTCTGTCCTTCCCACTCAGTCTGTCTCACTTTTTTTCTTCCTTCTTTTGAACTCTCGCGTACGTCTACCTGCTTCTCTCACCTCTGCCTCTTTTCTGTACTCTATTTTTCAGTACATGAGGCTGCTGTGATTCATGGAGTCCTCTTCCTGGTTGTCTCTGTTTTCTCTCAGAAATCAGTGCGCACACAGTCAGAACATAATTAGTTGGTTCAAGGCCTTTGAGTGTTCAGAGGTTTGTTTTTTTTTTTTTTGTTGAATTGATTTGTGAATATAGGAGTAGAAACGAATGCACACACATCGAGTGTATGGTAAGCTTTACATACACCAGTGGGAGACTGGTCTCCTCCATGATCACACATGCACTACCTGCTGCTAATCTCTCTCTTATCTGTGTGTGTGTGAGTGTGAGTATGAGTGTGGGGCTGGTGATGTGCTGCTTGTCTTAAATCTTTGTTAAAGTGGCATATCAGTGATGAGCTCCCTTATAGCTCCCAATTGTGCCTCATTAAATTGTGTGCCAACCAACCAGCCCCCCTTCCCCGGGTCAAACAAGCGTGGATTTTCTGTTCACATAAACACTTGCATGCATACACTGCACTGAATTAAACATTAGCTGTGGTAGGTAATTGTGTCAAAGCTTCACAGTGAGGTAAAGCTGAAAAATGGGAACATTAGCATAATAGATGGGGGGGGGGGGTGAAGGAAAGGGAGAAGAGAGAGAGAGTGAGGAGTTCTAGTCAGTATAAAGCACAGGCTCCCTCAGTCTCATTAACTCGGTTTAGCAGAGACGGCATGTCAGCTTGGGTTGAGTGAATATTCCACCACACGCTTCTTATCGCTTCTCACAACACCATCACCCCCACCACCACCCAACCCCTCCATCCCCGCCCCCAAACCACCATCGCCACCCAACACTGCGCCCCCCCACCCCCCCCACCACCCACCGCCCATCACCACCACCCACCGCCCATCACCACCACCCAACCAGGAACTTGTCCTCCTGGACCTATTTTACCTTTTTTTCCTGGCAATTTGTTAGCAGAAATACTGTGAAAATATCTTCAAGTATCATGATATGATCGAGTTGGGCAAAACATAAATTCATTATCTAGCCAACCAGGCAACCATGAAAGCTAGAGTGTGCTCCCCAGTCCCATGTTATTCTTGCTCGTAGGCCCAATTAACTAGGCTGAAAAGCTACAACTAATGTAATTTTACTCAAAAATATGACAAGCTAATTATGTGCTTTAATATAGAGAATAAGCGATTACTTGAAACGCTGAGAGGGGACGACTTTGTGTAGCCATAATCTCTATCCTCTCCTGATAATGTCTCTGCTGATGAAGCATTATGTGTTATGTTATTTGAGTCTTGCTCATGTCTTCATTTTCACTCGATTAAGTGTTTACATGTGAGATGATTGTATGTTGAGCTAGCATTAGTGTTATGCAACGGGTTTTATGCCGCATTATAATGGTTTTTGTTCAGCTTGGCCACTGTTTCCACATCCTTTCATATTCCTGATTCTGGAAAGATTATCTAATTAATATGTCTTTGAGAGTTTTGTTTGTTTAAACATGTTGGTTGAACAGACTTCTCAAAAGTTTTCTTTTCTACAGGAAGTAGATTTTTTCTTTCTCTGGTTGCTGGAGGTGTGGAAGTAAAAAAAAAAAAAAAAAAAATCCGTTGGCTGTTATATCAATAGCTTGCTGAACCTGCTTGTCCACTGAGAAACTGAAATGAATGAAAACCAGTAACTGGAATATGTAATCTGCCAACCAATATTTTGGCCAACGTCTAAATTGTCATGATTGCCTAGATATGTATCTCAATATTTAATTTTGTTAGCAAAGTGCCAACCAAGGTGGATTTAGTACAGCATGGATTGTCATACATCATATTATCTTATCATCCACCCCAACCCCCAATATATCTTATGTTCATCTCAGTTATTTATACTTAAAAATACATGTGTATTGACAAAAAACCACATTTTCTATTCCTCTTTTTGAGAAAGCATGTAATATTTGTACTGATTTTCTCTTGCTGTTCTTATGGCCAAACTGATCTGAATATAGACTCTCTAACAAATAAATTTTAAGTAAATTCAAAATTGATATTCCATGTTGATTTAATTTTATGCTGTAAAAGTACATTTTAATATAATGCCACAGCAGTGCACTTTCTTAGGACACGCAAGCTTCTGTAGCTTATAGTGCATTTGGGCTGATAGGGTGATGACAGAGCTCAGCTTTAGTATGTCAAGGACAGTCGGAAGTCGAAGGGAGAGCATGTTAGACGAAGGGAAAATGTGTGAGAGTAAGACAGAAGAACGAAAGAGTGCGTGTTTTGAATTGAATCGGATCAAATTGAATAAATTTGTAGCTCCGAAGGGGTCAGTTTGTTGCTGTCAATTATTGGCAAAAGGGTAGAAAAGACATAACACGCATCACTTTAAAATCACATACAAAAGACATAACATACATCAAATTAACATCACAATGTGTCATCCGTCTGTGATTTTATCTTGTTTTTCTGGGATTTGACTGTGTTTTTAGAATGATGGATGGTTGCAGTATAGGCTTTCTGAATAATTATGATTGGTGTTTGTCTGTGTGTGTGTGTGTGTGTGTGTGTGTGTTTGTTTGATACAAGTCACATTTATGCATGTATATATATCCTTTGGGATTTATAAATTAGATTATATTGGATATGGCACAGTCCAAAGGTTTCTAGAAGCATCTCCCACTCCTTCTAATCGGCATTTTCCTGTCGGGGGAAAAAAAACACAGTGACAGATGGCATGGTAGTGATGGCTACAGGTAAATAAATAGATAACAGCTCATTCCAGCTCTCTACCACTTACTGCATTAATCACTAACAAACACTGATCATTTATTGCGAATGAGTGAAGCTTACTAGTTTGAATGAATGTCTGGCAGACGAGTTTAATTGGAGAAAAGAGAGGAGCTTTTTTTTTTTTTTCCTCAGATGATGAATGCTGATGCTCCTTTTATAAGCACCATTAAAGCTTTTATGCGTCTTATGTTCATGTTCAAGAAATATTGCAGAACATAACATTTAACATTTGTTTTGAGATACTGAGAGTGCTTCATGAGAGTGCTGTTTATCAATAGTTCAGGTTTACAAGTTCATTAATTGTCAGAAAGGTAGAATTTGCTGTTTGTGATTGTTTCTAGACCTGTGATGATAAATTAATTTCAGAAAAGCCATAGGAAACCGCTTTGAAATATTGTAATGGAATAATTCTGGTTAATTTTGTTCATTAATATTTTCTGGGTTTTTTTCCCCTTAATAGGCAATTGACTTTATAATTCTCTTCTGTAGACAGCAGAGGACTCTAAATATGATAAAAAAAACCTCCTTTAACAGGCCGCATAAGTGATGTTATGTTATTTTTATGGGCCAATCTAATGACTAATAAAAATGTCCTTAAAGGGGAAGCTTCCTACTTCATGAAGTCTAGCAAATTCCTTTGAAATAAGGAATAAAACACTTCAGGGCATGCTGTTACAGAAAAAGAATCAACGATGGGGTGATGTGATGTAACCTGATGTGACGCATTTCCACCCCGAAGTTGATTATTTTTCAGTAACAGCATGTGCCTGATTGTTTGATTCCTCTAAAACTACAGCAACCTGCCAAGATTTACACCTTTTTATTAATTAAAGAATGACATGGCATATTTTCTATCCATTTATAGTTATGTTCAATGTAGCAGAATACTTCTTATATAGCTGAAAACGTCACTATATACACATTTTATCTGTTCATTTAGAGTATACAGGTTGCTGTGTAAGTTGTTACTATAGAAGTTATAATGTATTAGAACGAGAGAAATAATATAAAAGTTGAAGTTGCGCTATTGTCGGAGCTGCTGTTATAGAAAATTAATCAGCAACGTCTGAGAGCTGGAGTGCTTAAGAAGTATGATCTTGTTTAATGTTTTTAATTTGTTTGCTTGTATTATTATTTAAGTGTTAATTTATTATGTAGCACTGACTCTGTTTCCATGTTTGATTGAGTATTTTGTCATACCTGTGTGTACTTGCAAACAGTTGAACGTTTTCCGTCACTATTTTTCTGTCCAATGAATGAAAGACTTGACATTTATTTCTAGCCTTTCCCCTTCTCCCACACTCTTTTCAGCAAATGTTTTGCTTTTCTGGTCTGCTTTGAAATTCAAATAGAAAACAAACCAAAAGTATCGGTTTTGCTATGATTCGGAGTCAGGAAATGGACTACAAAGTGAGAAGGTTCTCTAAGTGAGTGATAAAGCGAGACCTTTTCTATGAAATCAGTGGGCCTGAATTCTTTCCTTGCTGTGTATTTAGAGGCAGTCACCTATAACACACACTTAGGGAGGTTATTGAAGCAGCTGAAGAATGAATGGGGTGTGTGTGTGTGTGTGTGTGTGTGTGTGTGTGTGTGTGTGTGTGTGCGTGCGTGCACCTGGGCACTATGAGGGGACCACCAAATGTCCTGATGATGGTGATGGTGATGGTGATGGTGATGGTGATGATGATGATGATGATGATGATGGTGATGATGATGATAGGCTCCGGATTCACCGCGACCCTGACCAGGATAAAGCAGTTACTACAGATAGATGAATAATGAAGAAATAAATTCAGTGAACTCTCCCATTATTAATACTCAGTAAATGGTTTTCATTTGTTTTCAGCTGGCTTTTTTTAATTTAATACCTGCCCTTTGGTCATATTAATTTGTTCTGTTTCAGGATTAGTAAATTGCACTGAGGGTGCAAAATCAATCTGTTTGCATAGATACCTGCATAGATACCACCCAGTATGTTGCACGTTTTAGGTAGAAATACCCCAAATTACATATTTAAGGAAAACACGCAAAAATGGATAATCTAGATGCAATCCAACATAGTAAAAAAAAAACACACACTGCATTCTGCATGTTTTTATTCATACAAACCTTTAATCAGTAATGGCCTCAGGGGGTTTGTGAAGGGTGCTTTTAGGTCTGGACACAATGTTGGGATACTGGTAAATGAACCACCACATCTCTCTTTCTCTCTCCCTCTCTCTCTCTCTCTCTCTCTCTCTCTCTCTCTCTCAACCACACATTCCTGTCTCCTGGCTCAGCATGTCCCGATAACTCGCTTTGCCCTTATCATAGCTTTGTATGTGTTTTCAGACTCAGCTTTTTGCTCTAGCCAAAGAAGTAACCAGCATAATACAGCAGGCTCCAATATGTGGGAGGCATCTACCATATGTGTATGTTTGTGTGTTTTTCTTCTTTGTACATATCGGTGACAGTCTGTCAGTGTATACCTTTGTCTCTACATGGGCTAATTAGTCTGTGCAGCTCTTCACACCCTACATGTGTTTATATCATAAAGCTCTTTAAGAAGATATCAGTGCATTGTGCTCTGCGCGGGAGAGAGAGAGAGAGAGATCCTAGAACCTGGCTGCCTCCTACACCCACGTTATATGTATTTGATGGTTTAAAAAAACAAATCTTGAAATCTTATCACCTTTTTTTTTTTTTTTTTTTTTTTTGCAAAATGATGCCTGTGTCGATTGATGAAGGAAATGATGAGACAAACTACATGAACGAGGGCAACAACTTGCCATATGGTGCACCAACAACAATCTCTCTCTAAACATAGAGAAGACAAAGGAGATTGCTGTCGACTTTCGGAGAGCACACACCCAGCACCCTCCTCTGATCATCAACAGTGCTGCTGTGGAGAGGGTGAGCAGAACCAAGTTTCTGGGTGTGCACATAACAGAGGACCTCTCCTGGACCACCAACACTGCATCACTGGCTAAGAAAGCACAACAACGCCTCTATTTCCTCCGCAAACTGAGAAGAGCCAGAGTTCTGACACCCATCATGTACTCATTCTACCGTGGCACCATTGAAAGTATCCTGACCAGCTGCATCACCGGGTGGTTTGGGAGCAGCACTGCTCAAAACCAGAAGACACTGCAACGCATAATGAAAGCAGCAGGAAAAATCATCAGAGCTACATTACCTTCCCTCACAGACATTTACAACACCCAGTTAACCCGGAAAGCACTCAGCATAGCGGGGGGACCCCACCCACCCCTTGCAAGGCCTCTTTAGCCTTCTGCCATCAGGGACCACAAGAAGAACAGCTTCAGCCACCAGGCTGTCAGAAAGCTGAACTCTCTCCCCTCTCTGCCCTCTGCCCTAAGAGTCACCGAACTGTAACCCCCCCAACGCACACACACACACACACACACACCCCACCCCCCAAATCACACAATATGCACAAGCCACTTTTACTACTGCTGCTCTCTCTGTTGCACTACAATGTAACCAGGTCCACTTCCACAATACATATTGTATTTTATTTTATTTTTTTTTTTTTAATTACTTGTCTTGTTATGTTGGTGTCTCACACCATGGGCCTGAGGGAAACGGAATTTCAATCCTCTGTGTGTCCTGTACATATAGCAGAATTGACAGTAAAGTTGGACTTTGACTTTGAAATAAATTCATGTTTAAATAAATACATGTCGATTCATGATTTTCATGATTTCAAATTTCTTTATTTTTTAATGTAGTATCATCATTTTCCTAATTACCTATAAAAGTATAGGTATAAAAGTATGTCCCAAAATCGCTGTTACATGTATGTAGCAAAATTTACAACAGGGACGATTGACGACAGCATTGGGAATTGCCAATAGATTTATCTATTTATTTAACTATCGCAATGGCTCTTAACTTGCATGTCTGTCCAAACGTCTAATACACGTTTGTATAAACGTCTGTCTAAAACCATGGTGTCTGCAGCCTTAAGAGTGACAAAAATAAACTGTGTTGTATCCCGTAATACCTTAATAGCCTATAGTGCGTGACTTCGGAGCAGAGCAATGAAACCTCTTTCTCTGATGCATTTGAGCTTCCATTGTCCATACTCGCCAAATAGATAAAGCTGTGAATGTCTTCACAAGCAAAGCATGAACGGGGAAAATGAAACAGGTCGTTTATCAGGGTGATTTGCTATACAAGAATTCAGAAAGTGTCTCCCTTGCTGTTCAACACAGAGGACATGCATGCATAGTTTATATAATTTTATTTCAATTTTATAATAAGCCTAGTTACAGCTAATAACTCGTTAGGTTTCTTTACAGTCCTGACTTCAGTTTTGCAAGCATTCCTGACTAAAGGCCAATGCTAGCAACTCACAGCTACAGCCAACTTGTAATCACCTTCTGGTATTATTTTTTATTATTTTATTTTATAGTAATGCTACAGTAACAGCATGTTAACTCATTAGCAGCAAACATGGCTGCATGGTTGTATGTTTCTGGCTGCGCACACTATTCACTTTGCTAACAGTTGCTTGGTTGATTAAAAATAGTTGGAGCTTATTCATATTGAAGAGGGAGGAATTTGTACCAGGTTGCAGTTATGTAGCAGGCACTTTTCAGAGGAGTGTTTTACCAACTTGGGGCCCTTCAGTGCTGGAATATGTCACTATCTCAGACTTAGCGAGAATGTGATTCTGTCTTTATGTACTGTTGGGGCTTCTCCATCAGCAAGAGTAAGTAAAAGTCTCTCAATCTCTTTGCTGTTCTCTAGCTTGCTAAGCTACTGTCAGGTTTGTTTAGATTTTGTGGTGTGATGCATCTCGAATGCTACTGGCTGTTGTGTCAGTCAAGTACTTCAACACGATGTCACTCTGACTTCCTGTTTCAGAAAGAAATGCATCAACATATGGAATATAATTACGGCTAAGAAGCTATTTCATGGGGTCAGATAGTACTTTATAACTCCAAGATCCTGAAATAAAAATGAAGGTGAAACATAGAGTTCTGTATAATACAGTTGTTTCACTTTCCCTAGTTTTAGCGATACAAACTCCTAGTTTATATGTTTGTTCTGTATGAGGCAGTATTAAAGGCTAATTAATATTTGAACGTTTGAAAGGCAATTTTACAATCCTAGTGCACACACACACACACACAAACAAAGGCAAGGGTTGACTGAGAGAAACTCATTCATTAATTCATAAATTCATTAATCATCCCTGAGACACTGGGGGAAAAAATCTGGCATTAATGGCTTCAGATAGGGACAAAGAAACACACAGTGACAAAGACGCATGAACATGCACACACACATGTGGACATGTGCATGCCCTGAGGTGCGTTCCACATTGATCTTTAGTCCAGACCAGTGTCTGTCCCCCACAGTGATGTGATCCAAGGCCAGCGTGGGTGATCCAGACCTGAACACGAGGCTCACTAATGAGCTGCATTCAGCTGCATTGTGGGAGGCTGCTTGAGGCCAAAAGCACGTTCATTTACTGATTAGCAGATAACGATCTGAGAGCCAAGGAACCCGACAGTGGGGAGAAATGACTGCTCTTTCTTTCTTCTTGAGGTCTCTGTTACACACCTACCTACCTGTGCACAGGAGAGGAGGACAGAAGTACAATGTAATTAATGAGTAGTTCATTAACATAAAGTATCAAGGTCACTTTAAATATTCAGACTTCCTGTAGATTTTGCATCTTGCTATAACAGACTGCTTTGAGGCTTTGCTTTTGTCACATTAGTCTTTAGAATTTGACCATACTGAAGGGCAAATATGTGTCAGAACTTGTAAGAGATGCAGTAAGGGACACACAAAAGGATGTATAAGAGAAACAGCGAAAGAACCTATGAGAGAGGGCAAGAAAGCCGAACAAAGCGAGGGAGGAAGGCTGGTTGGAGATTCGTTTGGACGCTTTCAACCAGTAAAGTGCTGGTGCATGTTCTGGAAACGTTCCACACTTTCCATTTTCCACTAAAGAGTCAGTTTGTGGCCAGCAAAATCAACATCAAAATGCTACCTGTTTGTTTCATCACCAGGACAGCTCGAGCAACTGAAGCTGTTTCAACTTAAAATGAAAAATATATATTTAAAGCCAGAAGTACAACTTGTAAAATCCATCAGTATAACTAGTTTTATGGCATGCAATAAGAAACTCTGATGTTTAACGAGGAATTGTATGGAACGGCTTTCATTAAATTCATTAAATTTAAGATTTTTAATTATGCTGGAACACTAGAAACAGAAATATATATATATCAGATATATTGTACGTACTGTAAATGTAGATATAGTAAGTATAACTAGTAAGATAATTATGTTTATTAATTTTATGTGACATTACACCTATAGTAAACAAGTCAAAAACGGGGCAAACAACAACAAGAAGAACAACAGCAACAACAACAACAATAATAATAATAAGGAGGGGGATAGAAAGAGAAAGATGGATAGAAAAACAGGGAGAAGGAGAAAGAGCGAGAGAGCTGAGTGCTGATACAGGTGATATAAATAAATTAAAATAAATTGCTAACTAACTAAATAACTAACTAACTAACATCGCCAATCTCACCCTCCCTAGTTAGTAGCTCTCTTGGAGACAGGGACCAGAACAGGATTTAGAGGACCAACATGCCAGCATAGTTTGACGCGAGCAGGTGAATTTGATTTGTAAAGCATATTCAAAACAATGTGTTTTGCTCTACATACTCTCCACTGCTGTATACATCTAATCAGCTCTCTCTGTCTCCATTACACACAATTTCCAAAAGCAGTTGGACTGAAGTTATGTTTTTGATCTGTGTTTTAGCAGTGTCTGAGGAGCATATCTTAAATAATGAGACTAGGGCTGTCGGGACTATTCCACTGTTCAAATAATATTCATTTTTTTCTTAATATTTATATATTCAAACACATTCCTACAGGGAAATGAGTGGAAGATGGTGGAGGGTGGATTTTTATGCGGTTTCTGGGGTTTCCTAACACATGTGAAATAATATTCTAAATGCACTAGAATGCTAAATATTAAAAAAAAAAAAAAAAAAAGCAGCAAAATGTTCAAAAGCAGCTAATATAGTATACACACACTGATTTTCTTCTGCATTAGCACTTTTCAGTGCTTTGCTTGTACACACATCTATGCTTTTTTACTCCAGATCTTCAAATTATGAACAAATATTCTTCATAAAGTACATATAAAATGTGTAGGTAGACCCCACACACACACACACACACACACACACACACACAGAAACGGAGGGAGACAGACTGTCAATGGGTGTTTGAGTTCTATAGGTGGACAGTCACAACAGCTCTGTCATGAGGTGAGGAAATTATACTAATACTGGCAATGAGAGAGGGAGAGAGATAGATAGAGAGAGAGAGAGAGACATGGGAGGTGAGAGAGAAGGAAAGAGAACACAAGAGCAGGCCAGACTGAACTTAAAAGCAACAGTGAGCAAATGTACGAGAGACAAACAGAGACAGAGCGATTGAGTAGAAGAGGTGTAAAGGATTTTTATATATATAGAAGTTATATATTTTTTAATCTGCGCATTTACTTTATCCTCCATAGTCAGACTGTTCAGTGTCTACGTGTGGTGCACAGGTGTAGCCAGATCTCAGCCTTGTCAGCCTAGGCAGCAAAATATTAAGAATAAAGCCTCAACACCAGCATATTAGAAAAGACAATGTGTAAATAACAAATTAAATTACAATTATTAAAGTAGGATATGCCACACTTTCTATCCATTTGTAATTATGTTTAGTGTTGTGGAATGTCTGTGGAAAGTTGGTTTCTGTTATTACTTACATTATAGCAACTATCAATACTCATTTCTTTACCAGTCTCACTTTTTGCTCTGTCTTGAGTCTTGAAAAAAAAAACGCAGCAACCGAGAAACTGGAAAGTCGTCTGTCCTGATGACTCACCCATGGCGAAAAACATGCTGTTACACAGCGCTGACACTGGAGACTCTGTAAAGATAAATGAACGTCTTGTTACAGAAAGCTTCACCATATCAGTGTTTACCAGTGTTTTTCTTTGTTCAATAACAACACATTGTTTTAATTCATTTAATATTAGTTTCAATTATGTAGAGGATCAGCTATAAAAGACACTACAGTAAATGCTGCTGTTATAAAAAATTAATGAACACATATAGATATAGCATATAGATTGTTGCAGTGGTTCTGTTGGTTAGATTTCTTGTATAAAAAAACTTTCGTCGAATTCCTTATTTCTTAGAATTTCTTACAATTCCTGTCTAATAAATAAAGATCCATCTGACTGTATTTATTAAGGTTATTCGAGCACTGACTGCAGAGACGGAGCTGCGTTTGCACCAGAGCTGAAGTTCTAAGCGCGTGTTGCCAGAAGAAATTATGGTTCTCATGCAGCAGTAAAAATCTGATACACAGGCATCTTTTGGCTCTGACGTGCCATCTAATAAATGTCTCCTTTAATCTCCCGGATGTATGTAAGATACACGGGCGAGTACATGGACAATGCTGCGTCGGCACACACGTGCATAGCCACGTGTAAAATATAAACCAGAATGTTGTGCACAGAAAGAGCAAGGGGAGAGCAGCATGTGCTTTTCACTTCAGTAGCTTTAAAAATGAGAGGGAGGCTTTCAGGGGTGCTGGGTGCAACTGACTGTGAGTACACCTGTCGGCACATCGCCATAGCAACCTCATTAGTGAGCCAATTGGATCAAGGCTAGAGGTTAGAGATGCTAAAGCAAAGGGAACTGACAATTCAGAGACACAGAGAAATAAAAGAGCATGATTTCTGAGAGAGAAAGAAAGAAGAAATCATGCAAGAGAAAGATGAAGACTGCTGAGAGAGAGAGAGAGAGAGAGAGAGTAAATGAAAAGGCCTGAAAGGCATTCTTTCTAAGGTAAACTCTGAACATTCTAAATAGTAAGCTATAGAGATTAATTTTATACTTTTTTTAAACATTTGCTGTTGGACCTGTAACCTGGACTGTAATCCCTTTTGTCCCTTTTATTCACAGGTGAATTATTCACAAAATAGTATTAACTGTTTTTTTCAAATTTTCTCCACAGAAAAAAAATATGTCAAAGATAAGCATGGATATTAAGTAAGGAATAAAGCATGATGGGGTGCGATGTGATATAGGAAAATAATACGTGACGGGGGCGCGGGGGGAGGGGGGGTTATTACCCAGATTATTTTCCATTAGCAGTGTGTCTTAAAATGGTTTATTCCTGTCATAACACAGCGATTACACTTCTTAATTTATTAATGAATGACACGTAATGTATGTATGTAATGTAATGTATGGAGCATCCACAAGACAAGTCAGTTCCTGTTTTACTGACATTATATAGCTATAAACAGTTGTTTCCTCACCAGCCTCTCTTTTTTTTCCCCTCTTGAAGTTCTAAACACTCTCGGTTTGCTCTGCTTTATGTCTGTTAAAAAGTGTGTACACCTGAGACTCCGTCCATAAATGTTAAATAAACCTGTGCTTACAGAAATCTTCACCATATCAATGACTAGCAGTTTCCCTTTGTTAAAGAGCAGCACGTTTTCTTAATGTGTTTATTATGAGGCTTGGATTATGCAGAGCATCCACATTTCTTTTTATCGTTATTGAATGCAGTAATATCCAGCTGCAGTGCCACACACCAAAACTTCATCTCAGCCTACTGAGCTAGTATACGATTGCTGCAGCTCTGCAGTGCCAGACTCGAATAAACCCCTACTGCATAGCATCTCTGAAATGCACACGATTTATTTTCACGAGCAAACTTTCACTGAAGTTCGTATTAACCACCCTAACACACTTTATCTAGCCAACATGAACTGAAACGCATTTTTAATCAGGGCCCTCTCAAGTGATGAGCCGAGCCCAGGGCGGTATTTTTCATGCAGGGCCCGGGATGAGGGATTGTGCCTTGTGTGTGGTGTGCGCACACAAATAAGCTGAACATAATCAGTGCATACAGTAAATGACAGCATAGCAAATCCATCCATCCTTCCATCCATTCATTCTCTGTACCGCTTATCCTACACTAGGTTGTGGGGGAGCCTGGAGCCTATCCCAGAGGACTCGGGGCACAAGGCGGGGGATATCCTGCATCATTGCAATGATGCAAGGCACAATTATCATTGCAAGGCACAATTGTACACACACTCAGACACCCATTCACCCACTACGGACAATTTGGAAATGCCAGCCAACCTACAATGCATGTCGTTGGACTCTGAGCACACAGGGCAGAGGTGGGGTTCGAAACCCCCCCCCCCAACCCCGGAGGTGCGAGGCAACAGTGCTAACGACTAAGCCATCATGCCACCCCCTCCCCAGCATATAGCAAATTAAGCATTTTTCAATAATCAAGGACGTGAATCGCTGTTGCTGTTTACACAGGACTTATTTCTGTAACCATGCAGAGCTCACACCTCAATGGATATCATAAGATTCCCCTGTAAGAGTTCCACAAAGTGAGGCAGTAAGCATGCACCATTACTGTGCTGGTGTAGATTTGTCATGTGCCAGGTAGACGGAGCAAACGCCATTAACCGGATCCTGCACTGGATCTTAGATTTAGTGCCAAAAGAATAAACAGTCCACACATGGTAACCAATTTGAAATTATGGACGTTTAATCCATATTCTTTCCATGTTTGATTAGTTTGATTAGAGCATGTTTGATTCAGTTTATCCCTACGTGTTAAATAATACATCAGCTCACAAACATGTACTTAAGGTGGTCGTTATTCACACATGAATTCGTAGTTAAGGTTAGCTCTTCATTAGTTTGTGATTAGTACATGCCTTAACTCATCATTAGTTCATATTTAAGTAATTATTCATTCAGGGATTAGTGCATGATTATTCATGTACTGTTACTGTAAAGTGTTAGGGATACATTTACATATTTACAATATATTTTTTTGAATCCGTTTATTTCTATAAAGCTGCTTTGTGACAATGTCCATTGTTAAAAGCGCTATACAATTAAAATTGAATTGAATTGATTTGAAGTGTTACCATTAAATTGGGGTAGCTGCTGTGGATATAGAAAAATGTGCAGCTCTCGTTGAAACCTTGCTAAAAAAAAAAAAAGTAAAAACCTCATTCGTATATATGAAGGTGTGAGCCCAAGAGTGAATAGGTGTATGCATGAATTGGATTGAGGACATATATTCTCCTAATATTTCTATCAAATTTAATATCAGTACATTTAACAAAGCTATCACAGTTAATTGAGCAATTACAAATAAAACATACTTCACGTCCAGCAGCGCGGGCAGCAGATGATTACTGATATTGTTGCTATTTCTTTCTATCGACAGCTCATTCTCAAGGATCAATAACACATTAATTTCGTACATGCTCCGACAGATCTAAAGTTTTTGTTTATAGCTGTTGCTTTCTGCTGTCTGCAAAAATATTTTCCCCTCCGTGCCTCCTTCGCCGGTTGTCAGAGCCTCCCCCCAGCTGAAGCAAAAGCAGCAAGCCTCTCGTCGTTTTATCTGTCGTCTGCCTGACCGCACTCTGAATAACATTAGTGCATGATCTACAATGAACAAAAAATAACGTTTAAAAAACATTAGCTGTAGCAGTAGCTGTTTTGCATTTTTCTTGCTGATTGCGGAATTTTATCTCAACACCCATTTCACACGCAATCTCTTTGCTATAATTTTAGCTGATGCATAATCAGCGTGGAGCTGCACCTCAATCCTTCACTCGCTTCAACCCTTATCTCTCTGCGCAAGCTTTAAGTTATTTTACAGTGCTTCCTGAATGCTTTGTGCTAATTTTAGTGCTGCATTTGGAGCAATGCTGGTTTTACAGTCAATTAAAGCACTCTCTTGAATATGAAAAGAAATGTTTATTATCTATTATTTATGCATTATTGCTTTGTGGACCTGGGAGAGATGAAAGTGACCACGACTTGAAAGAACGACCGGTTTTGAATTCCTTAAGACAGTGGTTCTCAAAGTCGGGTCTGGCACGTTATTAGCTTCTTATTGTTATTAAGTTCTGATTGTTATTAGCTGATTTAACTGTTCACTTCCCTGATGACAAATCCAGCTTGGTGTAAAAAACAGTTTTTTAAATTACAGCTACTAATGTATCATTACAGACAAGTTCTTTTAAAGAAAACAACACCGCTCAACAGAATAACAGAAACAAATCTCAAATATTTATATATTTCAAGTTAGTCACATAATAAAGAAGTTACCAACTGTGAAATATGAAAGTTCTTTGGCAGCTGGTAGCTGGTCAGACCGAGCTAGATTGTTCAGTAGGGTTGAACTGAATGAGTTTAATCCAAGCCTCACTAACTTAAAAAAAAAAAAAAAAAAAAGGTTCAGGAAGTAAAACAAGATCTAGGGCACCAATAAATAACCAGAATGTTACAGTATACATTTAAATAATGAGTCTAATATTTAAGTAATTGGATCATGTTCCTAAAATAAATCTGTGCTGAGGGGGTTCATGATTTTCTTTTTTTTTTTTTTAAACACAGTTAAAGGTGTTCTCAAATGTTTGGGAATCTTTGCTTTAAGGAGTAACATCCCTGCTATAGTATCACTAAAATGGGATGCTTCAGTTTAATTATATGTATATAATCAGACACAAGGTCAGTGAGGTGAATTAAAAAAAAAAAACAAAAAAAAAAAACAAGAGATGTCAGTGCAATTTGAAACAAATTACGTTCAGGAACAGAAAACGAAAATTCAGGAAATATGTTTGCTTGCTCTTTGAAAACAAGGGTCTATACTGTCCTGTTCAGGCAATCAGCATTAAACTGCAGATGCATGCGAGTCTATTAGAATATCTACTGGAGGATATCTTGATATTTTTAAAATCATTACTATTATGTGAGTTCATCAAGAATGGGTCGGGCTGGAGCGATTTGTCCTGCAGCCTCACCAACACTGCTAACTAAATTCATTCTTTCTGCTTCTGTTATTGCGAGGTCTGATAATAACCTGCAGCTGAAAATGTGCCACCATTATTTTTAGCTTAGAACCTAGAAATTACTTATATCTGAGCTCTTATATGACTCTGTTTTTCTGTCCATTCTTTTCTCATCGCTTTGAAGAGCAATATAAGGATTTAACTGAATGCAGCTCAGGTACAGTTAGAAATGAAAGCAGGAGCATGAGGGAATGGGGTTGTAGCCCTCAGGCAGTAAGAGGGGTGTTTGTGCTACTACTACTAAGCAAGCACATGCGCATGCGCACACACACACACACACACACACACACACGCGCGTACACACACAGTTCTATCACTGTTTTATAGGTGGCAATAGCTCCCAGACTGGTCTGATTAATGGATAACTGGTCATCATTTATTTTGGTAAATTATATTTTTTTAACTGGTGCTTGGTTCTTTTTTTTAATCTATTTTATATATTCACTTGATCTTTCTATCATTTTAATTCAAATGTATGCAATTCTCAATCATTAGTGGCAATGATTGCAGAATACTTTCATTGGTTTCCCAGTTGTTGGAGTGGAGTGAACCAAAAATATGAATGTGTGGTGAATTTGTCAAGGCCACTGTGTTTCTTCTGGCATTCCTGTGATTATTGGAAATGCCCTGGTTGACCTTCACTATTGCTGAAGGTCCTTCTTTCCTTTTATTTTCTTTCCTAGAAAAATCAAATTCACACTAAGAGACTTCACAGCACAATTTCTTTCTATTGACCTCACTTGACCGCCACAGTGATGACTACCCTATATGATTAATGTTTTTTTTTCTTTGTTCCTCCATTATTGGATGCACCTTCTGAGATACTATAATTTTTTTTAAGTTTTGCGCTTTCTTCTTTCTCAGGGTTACTTGGGGCTGTGCGGAGGGACCTGACCTTGTTCTTGTCTCTTTCTTCTTTTCTTCTTTTGTATTATATTCTGCATACAAAATGCTTAGGAGCTGAATGTATCAACATGAAATTCTACTGGCTTGTGATGTATAAGAAATTAAGCTAAAATAATTGTAGAAGTAATTGGAAGGAGAGACGGAATTGTCTAGGTCTCTGCTCGATGCCCCTGTGGCCCGTCCATGATGAAGAAATCTGCCGAGGTCGGAGGTCGCAAGTGCTTGTCTGAGGGGAGAGGATCTTATTATCTTCTGGATTTATGAAGGTTGTTATTATTCCTGCCTGAGCGTTTCTGCAGGCTTTTCTCTGTGCCCCGTTCATCTGGGAGCAGTTGCTCATTAATAAGCATGAAAGAGTCATGCCTGTCTCTGTGAGGACACAACATGTGCTACCTTTATTAAAACAGGCTCCGACCTCCTCCTGTGGTCTGATCGGCCTGATCCTTGTGGTTGAACTTTACTTTAAGAAGCTTCACAGCATTATGGATGATCAGAGGTTTGCTGTATTTACAAAAGTTTATCTTACCATTACAGCTGGATCTGAAGGAACAATGTTTTTTTCAGTGTTTATGAAGTTTACATTGCCTCCCCTCACCACCCACATAGAACTTTGCTTCTATTTGTTCTTTGCGTCTAACAATATA
The DNA here is from genome assembly GCA_037576675.1 of Pangasius sanitwongsei. Taxonomy (NCBI): domain Eukaryota; kingdom Metazoa; phylum Chordata; class Actinopteri; order Siluriformes; family Pangasiidae; genus Pangasius; species Pangasius sanitwongsei. The sequence continues at coordinate 11,690,276 of CM075024.1, forward strand.
AGACCCAGACCAAGCAAAATGTCAGATTTTCCAAACAACAGTGAAAGTAAAACATTCTCAAAACTCTAATCCAGGGGTATTCAACTAAAATTTGTGACTGTCCAGCTACACAAAACTCTTACAAAGGTCTGGAAAAGCAACTAGCATGGCTTAATGGTGACAACGTGTAGTTGAATAGTTCATGGCTGTAAATAAGACAACTTGTAGTGGTTATGTTTTGTTTCGCTCTAGCGCTTCACATTGCCACTTTTGACTAGAGCCACAGAGTCTGAACAAATGGGATGTCGGTTTTGAATTTGACTCTGGGAGAATAAAAGCATACTTCTTCTTCCATTTATTTTTTTAAACATCTTGTTATTGTCGAATTCAGTCTGTACAAAAAGTGTCCCTTTTCTGACCTAACATCTTTAGCCCTCTAGCGTATAATGTAATTAGCCACAACTGATTTTTAGAATACCCAAGTTACTGAGCAATGGGCAGTTTTTTTTTTTTTTTTTTTTAATTTTATTTTATTATTCAACTTTGCTCTCTTGGACTCCTGGCCATGGATGGCTGTGGCCTCATCAGAATTCAGACTTGCAATCTCCAGATGATAGGGTGAACCCGTTTCTGTTGCACCACTGTGCAGCCTATTATTCATGTTTTTATCTGCTCTGATGCAGTATTTTTTCAAGTACGCAGTTCAGTCGTGTGAAATACTTTGCTTGGGTCACAATTAGAGGTAAACTTTCTCCTAAATTAGCCAGTAAGTTGTTTTTGGTCTTAGGTTTTGTTTTTGTGAATATGGCCGCTGATCTCCAGCTGACCTGTTCACTCCTGCTTGTGAGCAACAGACATTATGCTGGTGCTTTTTAATACAATCCTTTGCTTCTCATGCTCGTGGCATGCCAAGACGCTTCAAGTAGTTTGGGAACAAACTAGGAGATAAAGAAGAAAAAGTAAGGGGATAAGGAGACTTCAGCAAAGGGGTTGTAACTGATGCTAATGGCCCTGAATGCCACAGTTCACTGGTCCTTTTCACACCCAGAATATGCAGCACAGAAGGCAGTAAGCAGCATGTGTGTATGATTTCATTCTCCTGCTTTGATTAGATGAGATTTCTCCATTTTGCACAGCTCCAGGGAGTGTGCAGAATTCCAGTAGTTTTTAGTTTAGCACCTCCTCTGTAGTGGTACACCTGCCACCACAAAAATGGCACACTCCGCCTGGAGGTCTCCTGCTCAATTATTACCACTGACACCAATGCAGAACACCTGGGTGAATTAAGGATGGTATCCTTCTGCTTCAATTATTTTCTTATGCATTAATTTATTTGCCATGTGATATGTAAGGAACAAAACATGACAGAGCATGCTGAGACTGGAAAATAATCAATGACAGGGTGGTGTGATGTGGTTACCACACCAGAGTTTATTATTTTCCAATAACATCACATCCTGAAGTATTTTAAGCCTCACAGCAATTTGTCAACGATTACATTTTTTAAATTTATTAATGAATGTCATGTCATACCTTTTATCCAATTTTAGTTACTTTTAATGATGTTGAACATCTGCAAACAAGTTCAAGTCAAGTGAGTTTTTATTGTCATTCCACTATTTAGCTTGTATACATTGGAACGAAATGTCGTTTCTTCAGGACCATGGTGCAAGACAGAACATTACGCAAGACTACATAAAGTGCAGATACTCAACAGTGTCAGATGAGTGCAAGACAATAAATACACAGAACAGGACAATAAATACACAGAGCATGGGCTGTAAACTATAAACTACCGTGTGATGTAGCAGCACAAGTGTAGCAGCAATATTGGCAGCAAAAACAAGTTCCATAATATAAAAGTGTCTGATGCAGCTTTGTAAAGTGGGTGTGCAGTGGTACTGAGTCATACTGGGTTAGGTGTTTGACTAGCCCAGGTGAGCATTGGGAGGCAGCAGGGCGTTGAGTAATCTGACTGCCTCAGGGAAGAAACTGTTGCGGAGTCTGCTGGTGGTGGCACAGATGCAGGAGGGTGAAGAGTCCATGAGAGGAGTGAGAGGGGTTCTCCACAATACTAGTGGCTAGATACAGCGGTTACTGAATGAGGTATCGATGGTGGGTAGAGAGACTCTGATGATCTTTTCAGCTGTTCTCACAATTCGCTATAGGGTCTTGTGGACAGAGACTGTGCAGTTCCCGTACCACACAGTGAGACAGCTGGTCAAGACACACTCTATCATCAGTGTGAAGAAGGACGTGAGGATGGGAGGGGGAGTTTGGCTCTCTTAAGCTTCCACAGGAAATGGAGGCACTGCTGGGCCTTCTTGGCTAGGCAGGTGGTGTTGAGAGTCCAGGAGAGGTCCTCCGTCAAGTTAGTTCCTGTTATCACATACAGTACACCGATCAGTCATAACATTAAAATCACCTGCCTAATATTGTGTAGGTTCCTCTTGTGCAGCCAGAACAGCTCTGACCCTTCGAGACATAGACTCCACATGACCTCTGGGTATCTGGCACCAAGACGTTAGCAGCAGAACTCTTAAGTCCTGAACGTTGCAAGGTGGGGCCTCCATGGATTGGAATTGTTTGTCCAGCACATCCCACACATTCTCAGTCGGATTGAGATCTGGGGAATTTGGAGGCCAAGTCAACACCTTGAAATCTTTGTCATGTTCCTCAAACCATTCCTGAACAATTTTTACACTGTGGCAGGGTGCACTATCCTGCTGAAAGAGGCCACTGCCATTAGAGAATACGGTTGCCATGGAGAGTGTACTTAGTCTGCTACCTGTTAAGTAGGTGGTAAGTGTCAAAGTAACATCCACAGGAATGCCAGGATCCAGGGTTTCCCAGCAGAACATTGCCCAGAGCATCACACTGCCTCTGCCGGCTTGTCTTCTTCCCATAGTGCGTCCTGGTGCCGTCCCTTCCCCAGGTGAGCGATGCACACACACCCGGCAGACCACCAGACCACCTTCTTCCATTGCTCCATGGTCCAGTTCTGATGCTCACGTGCCCATTGTAGGCGCTTTCGACGATGGATAGGGGTCAGCATGGGCACTCTGACTTGTCTGCAGCTATGCAGCCCCATACGCAGCATGCTGCAATGCACTGTGTGTTCTGACACCTTTCTATCATAGCCAGCATTAACTTTTTCAGCAATTTATGCTACAGTGGCTCTTCTATGGTATCGGACCAGATAGGCCTACCTGTGCTCCCCACGCGCATCAGTGAGCCTTGGACGAACATGATGGTTTACCGGTTGTCCTTTCTTGGACCACTTTTAATAGATACTAACCACTGCATACTGGGAGCACCCCACAGGACCTGCCGTTTTGGATATGCTCTGACCCAGTCATCTAGCCATCACAATTTGGCCCTTGTCAAATTTGCTCAGATCCTTACACTTGCCCATTTTTCCTGCTTCTGTCACATCATCTTTGAGAACTGACTGTTCACTTGCTGCCTAATATATTCCACCCCTTGACAGGTGCCAATGTAATGGGATAATCAACATTATTCACGTTGCGTGTCAGTGGTTTTAATGTTATGGCTGATCTGTGTATAGCAGCTATAAACAGTCTTTTCCCCACCAAACTCTCGTTTTCTGTCTCTCTTAAAGTTAATAAGACCATAAATTACCAAGAAACCACAATGGCCTCCATCCTGAAGACTTTCACATGGTGGAAAACTTAAATTTACACCTTTTTAACTCCTACTGTGACGAAGTGCTGACACTGGAGACTCCTTGTAAAAAAAAAAAAAAAAAAAAGCCTCCTCACACAAAAATTCACCATATCAACAATTACACATTTTTTTATTAATCCGTTTATGTAGAGTGTCCACCATACAAATCCCTGCATAAATTTATGATGTTACTATAGAAACAATAACACATTAGAATGAGCACATTAACATAAATATGTGATTTGCCTTGAAGATAATGAATCAACACCTTCTGACAAATCAAATTGGCGAGGTATAAAGAATGTTAATGTTCATCTTCTGTTCTGTAATTTGCAGTGGGTGTACCATTGACTCATATCTCTTTTATTTTTTGTACACATGCCACTTATAGAAACTGACTCCCAAAACTTCAGTACTCCTGCTTGTTTACAAACGTGAGTGCAGATAAGAGATGGATATATATGACAGTGATCACAATCTCCTTTTGTTTCATATCTACAGACCAGCCATTAACAATGCATTGATTTTGTTTTGTTACTCTCAGATAATCTCATATCTTTACTTTTTTGTTTAATTATTAACATGTGAAACTCTGCACTGACAATTACCTGAGCTCAGGATCAAACAAGGGACCCTGGAACTATGAGTGAGCAGTGCCGTCCTTTTTTTTTTTTTTGTACAGCCATTCATTTTTATTAGAGAAATCAAGCCACTGGGAATTGTACCACTTTTGGTAATCATTTAAAATGGTTCATTTCTGACCCAAATTAAACAAAAATGGTTGGTGTTTGGGGGATTATTTGCCTTTATTTATGAAGTGTATAATGTGGGTTTATACTTAGCAGGACAAGGGAGATACAAAGAAGGAAGGCAAAGACATGGTGAGAAACAGGAAAGGACAAAGGAGCAGAGGGCGATCCTGGGATAATGAGCTGTCCTCTTTTGGTCTCTCTCTGTGTGGCCTTGTGTTCTCACCTGTGCAGTGTGTGCTCCATCTGGTCCAGAGAGTTGGAAGGCCCTTATCCTGAAAACGCTTCTAAGGAGCTGTGATTTATTGGAACGAATCGCCGAGCCAAAGTCAAACAGCAGAAAGGATCGAGCCTGCCTTTATCTCACCATGGGTTTCCTTCAGCAAGCACCTCATCCCATTTCATGCCTTTCTCTCTTTCTTTTTCTCTCTCTCTTTATCTTTCTGTGGCTGTCTCTCATTCTGAACACACATCATTTTCTTTGTTCCATCTCCTCTTCACCTTCTAAGACAAAAGCGTATCCATCACTCTTAGTCAGGCCCTTATGGTGTCAAGAAGAGGCACAGCTTTAATCTTTCCCAGTAGATGAAACATTCCTGGCATCTTTGTTGGTGTAGTTGGCGTAACTGAACTCCCGTCCCTTGCTTTTTGTTCACTTTCCATGGTGCTCCTTGGAAATCAGCTCCACTCCTCTGTAAAAGGCATGTCTAGTGCTGTAAAGGAATCCAGCCAGCAGAGCCAGGGAGCACAAGGATCGACTGCCGTGTCATTAGAGTGTTAATTACCTCTGACCTCAGTGGCATGACTTACTTTTGAGGATAATTTGAACACTTGGCAGCCATTCCCAGTATCATTAACTTTTACTTTCATTAGAGGATGGGCTACACACATAAACCCATTTCTGAATGTGAATATATTGAGGAGGTAAGCTCAAATGTTATGTGAATTATTAATTTTTTTATTTTATTTTGTTTCTTAATGTGATTAATGTCACAAGGGCTAAATCTCACTGGCTCAGCTCTTGTATGTACATCATCATCATAATTGCTTGAACAGTATAGCAAGCAGAGCCTCCATGCACATTTGTGAACATTACTTTTGCCACTTTGACCCACAATGCCAAGCGCAGATCTAACAGACATCCATTTACATGTTTATTAATGGTTTAAATGCTGGTAATTATGATAATTATAATACTAGGGCCATTGCCTGGGTCACAGTATTAGCTGTCAAGGGCTAGTCAGATGAGATGTGTGTTGGTTTAGCATGCTTTTCCACTCGAACGAATTTAAACAAATGTCCGTATTCATAAAGCCATCTCATTGTAGCTCATTTCATTTAGCTCATCTCATTGAGCTGATAGCTGGAGAATAGGACTGCACAACTAATTACAAAATCACTAGAATCATTAATTTGTTGCTAATGTGAGAAACAGTACAAACATGATGCTTGTTAATAGCCAGATGTTCTGTTGAGTTTGTCCAACTGTAATGTAAGTTTATGGTCATATTTATCAATCTTTCTTACCTTACGAGAAAATACTATCTTGTACTACATTGGCCAAAAGGTCAGTTTGTATGACAACTTAATGGGTTGAAAATGACTGAACATAGTCTCAGATGAATGTCTGAAATGAAGCCATACTTGTTTACCTCATGTTTCTTTTATTTGATATTTTTTTTGTATATATTTTTCTTAACTAATGTACTACGTTGATGCAGAGTTGGGCAATAGCGTCTCCACCACAAGTAGCAAAGCTATATATAGTATTACCTTCTAAGTAGGTAAACATTTTTTTGACCAAGTAGCATTGATAAATGCTACATTATCTAATGTTAATTTCACACACCAAAAAAAATTTGCCTTGTGCAAACACGGCAAGCAAAACCTAATTGTTTCTGTTAGCAAGACAGTCAGTGGAATTGTCCATTACTTATTATTGTTAATTACTATTTGGTATGTCCCCTTTTTTGCTTTAGTGACAGCGTGCACTCGAGCTGACCCAGACGCCAGAAGTTTGTGTAAAACCTGATGATCCATGTTAGACCAAATCCATTGACATGTCGTCTGAACACGTGCTTCAATGGAAGGGATAAGACTCACACTAAATCTGAGCTTTTGTACGAAGGAGTTAACATGGTCAACATCACAAATTTGCTTACATTTAAATGGTGTCCTAGAAATTGTGCAGCATCTTGAATAGTAGAGATTTTGCAGATTTCCTTTTTTTTTTGTTTTAGAATTTTCAAAATTCAAAATCTGTTTATTTCCAGTTTTAAATATAAAAAAAGGAAAATCCCCGAATTTCAATGTGGTCTCAGACTTTTTGACCCCACTGTATGCCATTACAGATTGTCTGATGAATGTCAGCAACGTTGCACTGCAGTCAGTGGTCAGTTATTTAATTAAGCCTAATTACAAGTTCTGTAGTAGTATTGGTTAATTGAAATGCTGGGAATTAACTGAATATTTTTGGTATTTAGTATATTTTATGTGTATGCATTCAGAACTTGCTCATAAAAATAATTTTCGGTGCTAATGGATTTTTAAATTAGAGAGTTGCATTCTTTTCACATGGCCTTTCTTGGTTGTGCAGACAAAAAGGCTTTCGGCCTCCTCTCTACTTGAGACTAGGAGTGGAATAGTTGAAGACATTCAGGAAGGTTTTCTCAGCATCACACACATTCGGCAGAGAGAGCCAGCCTGAAAGATGGTGTCTTTGTGTTCAGTGCTGTGCAGAGGAGCAAGCGGCACCTTATTCTTTGTGTGCTCGCAAATGTGATTCGGGATGTTCAAAGGCTGTTTGGCAGCGGGAATGCGAGGCCAGGATGCGGTAGAAGGCTGAGGGAACCCTGTGGCAGCTGGCTCGGTTTCTTTTTTCCCCACATGAATAATGTACCAATGCTCCATTTCTTCAATTTCAGCTCACCGTAAGGAAATTATGCCGAAATTGGGACAAATAAATGTGCAGACAAATAAAGATGCATAATCTGTATATGTGAGTGCGTGTGGGTGCATATCTTTTTTTTTTTTTTTGAACTTTTGTCCCATTTTTCACCATTTTGAGGATATATATGACCAAGCTGAGGAGCAAAACCTGCATTCTCTACAGCTGCTTCTCTCGAGTTCTGTCAAAATGGGTGACTTGTCAAAATCCAAGCAGTTCTCTTCCTCAGAAAGACCTATGTGTTCTGTTGATATCTTGAAGCCACTCGATTTGTATTTAGAGCTGATAGCAGATTATGCTTCCCTTTGTTGGTGCCCCTCAAGCTCACGTTCTGCCTTAAGCCCCCACCACCATCACTTCAGTTTACATCAGTAAAATTACCTACACTGTTTTCGTTTAAATCTCCAAGAAATGTGTTGCACTATTAAAAGACATGTCAATAAACACCTATTATACACACAATGTGTGTGAATATCCTGACAACGCTCCTTTAATTTTGTTGTAGTGAAGAGACTAAAAATAGTGGTGTGTGTGGTGTTATGTGCAGAACGTGTTCCAATTGTACCATTTACCATTAAGAGCAAAGAGTAGCATACACTAATTGGTGGATTTAGGCCTATAGGATTTCCAAGATTTCCAGTTGTTAACTTTCCATACACACACACACACACAAAGGAACTCAAGACTCAAGGCATTGAAGCAAGTAAAATAATGTAGCCTTGAGCCAAATTTTTATCCACAGGCTGTATGTTTGTTATTGTGACTGAAACATATTATCTGAAATGATAGCTGAGGTCACTGTGTTTTTTTTTTTTTTTTTTTTTTTTTTTTTTTTTTTTTTTTTTTTTTTTGCTGCATTGAGACAGCACTCCATACTCACTACCTGAATAGTGAGTCACTACCGGAGTCTGGTGTCTGCGTCTATGCGGATATCTTCAGGGCCAAGTTCTAGGTTTGCTTCATTAATTAGCCCAGCAGCCATGTGTTATTAGTATTGACTGGCGCTTTAGAGAGTGGGCCGGCCAGCCATTACCTTTTTATTGGATAGAACAGGATCGTCTAATCTGTTGGGGTGTGTGCATGAGTTTAATCACCGTGGAAACGGGGAGCAGCGTTATTAAAAAGCCAGCTCAGCTGACTTCTGACTGCAACCGCTCCAGTTTGCTAATCATAATGGGCTCAGGGGTGCTGTCCCTGAGCATGGTAAAGATGACTCAAGCTGATAAAGAGATGGATGGGTTTTAGAGGAGGAGAGGCATTAAAGGAAAAGGGCTATTGAGAAGTGATAGATTAGACTTGGAAATGTACGAAACTGTATGAGGAAGGCAAAACAGGTTTCTCATTGCTTGCATGTGATTCTCTTTTAGTATGTGGTATATGTGTGTACAGGGAGAGGCTGTAATATAATGAGGTGGCATTCTCTGCGTCAGGTTACTTTTCTGCAACTCGTGTCTGTTATGACAGCTGTGGATTGTTGCTCTTGGTTTCCTCACTTCCTCCTCTTAGTTTTTTTTTTTTTTTTCCCACTACACCTATTGTCAAAGTTGTTATTTAGAGCTCTACATCCTCTCACCTCCTCTATCTTCTTCCTCCTATGCACCTAGAATTTCCCTTTTCTTATCTTCTACTCTCTTTCTCCTAACATCTCTTCTTGTTCGCTCCCAGATTATGTAAATTGTCAGGGTATGGTTAACAAATATGCGATTATCATGCTAAACACAGTCGGCTGTTACTCCTGTGGCTCAGATGCCACTTACCTTCACTCTTCTGTACAGAGCAGTTCATATGTGTACTCTGCCCCCATGTGCCTGCTCAGAGAACTTCATGTGCCACGCCAGGAATTTTCCATTGACAAGGTGCCTTTACTGTTCCCACTATAATAAACCAAACAAACCTTTAAAAAAACAAAAAAAAAAATGCAGCATTTTCACCAGTTTAATCATCAGATGTGGGAGTTTACCAATGAAATTAGAACGATGGAAGCTTTTACAAGTGATAAACTTTGTTACAAGTTTGGGAATTAATTTTACCATCCAAAGTCCTAACTGTATATATATTATAATAATAATATTAATAGGATAAGCCATAATGTAACATATGTATTCTATTGATTAACAGCAATAACTTGTAGAATAGGCCAGTTCTAGGAAAATGGGCTAACAGAAACTATTCAGTTATATGTACTGTTAGGCCTAGGTGATAACATTTATTAAAATGTTATCACCTAGGCTTAAAGGTTTTTATTATATCTGTTTTTCAAATATCGAAAACATATTATGTGCAGAAATACTTCATATTTATGAAGAACTCGCACAAGATTATCTCTGGCAAAAACATGCATGTCTTTAGTGTCCCATGTCATTTGTCTTTCCACTCTATCAGCTTTCCTCTTTTCATTTCACATATTTTAGGTCTCTACACTGGCCAATAATTTTTTCGCATTTGGAGAGAATCTGAGAATCACACTTAATGCCAACATCCAACGTGTTTCCTAAATCTTTTAAAATGCAGGTCTGACTTGCATGAAACGCAGCAGATAGGCATTGATTTTAACCGCTGTTTCAGCCCTGTGAGATGTGAGCCTACAATGTTGTACAGTGGTGCGGGCAGTTAGTGTGAATTCTAGATAGTGCAAAAATGTGAGTGTCAGGTACTATGGGCAGTTTCAATATTATGTTTTGGAAGTTTGTATGTGCCAAATGAAATGAGGCTGTGGGCCGTGCTTGGCCTGCTGACGTGGAGTTTGACAGCTGTGTCATAAACAGTAATTACGTATCCAATGATTGATCCTGAATTCTGTGCTGGATCCTGTGCTGGAACTGAACTATTCTCATGGTGGAAAAGTGAAGAACATTCTAGGCACAAACTCACTAACTAGCACAGACACCTTGTCAGAGGAAGGTACGAGTATCTCAGCCTGAGACACTACCTGCTGTGTGTGCCAGTCCTACCTGCGATTCTTCTACACCATTAAATAGCAGCCATGTGGTGACGTTCTACTGCATAAGCCTAATCAGTGATTTTTGCAAAGGCCTAGGAGCTTAGATTTTTACTTCTAAGTTGCTTTTTAAATAAAGTTGTAGTCACTTCATGGCTGTTGGTGTTTACCTGACACTCTTTTGATCATATAGTCCTTTTGCTCCTGCTGCAGAAAATTCCCGGAACAGCATTTGATACCTAGTATACTGTTATGCTGTATAGCAAGGATACCCATAGCTTTTTGTCATTTCTTGTTTTTTTACACACTTCCTGAGATACCTTATTAAATGGAGAGTTGCTGTGCAGTAGATGGTGCATTTCCCCTGCCTCTATCATGTCGAGTTGATAAAAGGCAGGGATGGAGAGATGTCACCTTGCAAACACTAGCTAATAACTCATTCTGTCTGCCATGGTGGGGGTTGAAAAAGGCTTGGAGATCTTCTAACATACACACTCATTTTATCACGCCTAGCTCCATAAAGTCGTGCAGTTATGTATCTATATCTATCCATCTATCTATCTGTCTATCTGTCTATATATATATATATATATATATATATATATA
>CM075024.1:11701281-11760207 GCA_037576675.1 Pangasius sanitwongsei
CCTTCCCAGAAGAGTTGAAGCTGTAATAGCTGCAAAAGGTGGACCGACATCATATTGAACCCTATGGGTTAGGAATGAGATGGCACTTAAGTTCATATGTGAGTCAAGGCAGGTGACCGAATACTTTTGGTAATATAGTGTATATAAGATGAAGATGTTTTTGCTCCATTGTAGGCTACTCAAGGCAAAGCGTCCAATAAGTGGTGTTCTCTGTGAAGACTCTGTACTCCAATGCCAAATTCATTGTCATTCATATATATGTATGTATATATATATATATTTTTTTTTTTTTCAAAAAGTCTTCCATTATTTGTCATCAGGATGGTGAAATGATGGTCATCTTTTCCAGCCCTCATCCTGGAATACCACTACCCTGCACATCTCATCGTTTTCCATGCTCTAACACACCTCATCCAACTAACCAGCTAATTATCAGCATCTTCCAAAGTCAACAAGTGTACTAGAACAGGGAAAGCACTGTTCTATAAGTGCTAAAGCTAAGTGTATGATTGCCTATTAATTTGGTCTTCCCCAGTGGGCATGTCAGTTTGTTTTTTGAACAAATTAACTATTTGTTTATTCTGTACCTTGGGAGTAGTTATGTCCCCCTGGCAAGTGTGTTTTATGCGTGAAAGGGTGTATGTGTGTTTGAGCGTGTCAGCAAGGTCAAAATTCACCATTCCCAAATGCAGCTTCAGTGCACTACAGGTAACTCTGATTACGCTTAGACTCAGGAATGTTCCAGCATTTTTTTGTCTTTCCTGTGATGATGTTTCAAGATGTGGATCTCTGAGAATGCAGTTGGGACAGACAGGAAGAGAAGTGATGGACAAAATGAAGCTGCCAGGGTCTCTGGGGCTCATGTCGAGGCCATGACTGCACATTTATGGTTTTGATTTATGGGTGATTCCATGATTGCAGTGCCATTTAGACCTGTAATAATAACACAGTAACTTTTTTCCAAACATTTTTCAACATTGAATCGAAGAAAGTCAGCATTTAACAATTAAAAAAAAATTAAATACCATGGCTGCATTTTGGTGCTAGGTTATATAGAATGTGGTTATTTATCATCCATGCTAATGGCATGAGGACATTCTAATGATTTACTTAAAATGATTATTTTTAAATTAATAATTTACTTTCAGACTATAATTTGAGTATAATTTGGGTTGTAAATTCTAAGTAGCCTTCTCAGCAAAATCACAATATCATTTATATAACTTGTATAACTTATATCATGCTGGATAAACCGTAGCCATGAAGGGATAGATTTGAGCAATGATCTCCAGATACGCCTTGCTGTTCAAAGATTCTTCATTGGGTTATCAAGGGTGATAATGTGCATCACGAATGCCGTCAGCACCATCACACTGCCACCACCTCCAACGATTCACACCAAATAAGATGGCTCTTGTCTCTTGCATCAAATTCTGCTCCTTTGGTTTGCATGATGCAGCAGGACCTGGCTTTGCTCAACCAGGCATATTTCTCACCAATCCTGTGACTTCCTGTCTTCCTGACATCTGGTTCCTGTGTCCAATGAAGATGTCTTTGCTCCATTGTAGGCTACTCAAGGCAAAGCCTAGTAAGTGGCGTCCAATAAGTGGCATTCTCTCTGAAGACATTCTGTACTCCAGTGCCAAATTCATTTAGTTTGAAGGGTTGTGGCCAGGCTGTTTGCTTACTTGATTTTTATAAATCTCTTCTGATCAGCAAGCTGTTTTAGTCCAATGGACTGTACTAACTTTTTCTTTGTTTTTGCACCATTCTTGTTAAGTATTTGAAATGACTGTGTGCTAAATACTCAGGAGAATGTGGAACTTCCACAGATACTGTCAGGTATTATGCCGTGTCTGTCACTAAGGCACTCATTTTTTTTTTCCATTATAGTGTCCAGTTGGCTTTTGGACCCTTCTACTGTAGTTTTACAGTCTAGTAGTTACAGTGGGTATCGGTGTAGATTCATACAAGAGATAAAGAGAGAAAGTGGGTGAGCTGTCAAATGATTTCTTCAGGCATCATAGATCCCTGCCATATTTGACCAAAGAGTGCTAGTAACTAGGGATTATCGTTTGATAGATTATGTGCAGTCATAGCCTGGAGCACTAAGCTTCTGGAGGAAGATGTTGCTTCACTTCTTTCATCTGTCTCCCCAACTTCTTCTTTTTCTTTTTTTCTGTCACATGTTAGCATGGCGTTAGCAGATAGTGATAATGATATGAAAGGCTATTAATGCTGTTCTTTTTTTTTTATTTTCCCCAATTTTATTTTCCCTAGTGTCTATTCAAGGGGGATGTGGTGTTGCTGCTGCAGCATTTTAAAAAACCCCAGATGACTGAAGACCCTTTCAGATCTATTTATTCTATTTTTGCTATATTTGCTTTTGTTTTGTAACTGACAAAATATTTCTTTCGTTCCTTTTTTCCAGGAAGTTCTACTATATCACTCTTCTTCGGGACCCAGTGTCAAGATATCTAAGTGAGTGGCGCCATGTGCAACGAGGTGCCACATGGAAGACGTCACTGCACATGTGTGACGGTCGCACACCCACACCCGAGGAGCTACCCACCTGTTACGATGGCGCGGACTGGTCGGGCTGCACCCTCCAGCAGTTCATGGAGTGCCCATACAACCTGGCCAACAACCGGCAGGTGCGCATGTTGGCTGATCTGAGTCTGGTAGGTTGCTACAATGCATCCACGCTGCCTGAGAAGCAGCGTGCCCATCTCTTACTGGAGTCAGCTAAGAAGAACCTGCGTGACATGGCCTTTTTCGGACTCACAGAGTTTCAGCGCAAAACACAGTACCTATTTGAGCGCACCTTCCGTCTCCGCTTCATCCGGCCATTTGTACAGTACAATAGTACGCGTGCTGCCGGTGTTGACCTGGAGGAGAGCACCGTGCGACGCATTGAGGAGCTCAATGAGCTTGACATGCAACTCTATGACTACGCAAAAGACCTGTTCCTTCAGAGGTACCAGTACACACACATGCTGGAGAGGCGTGAGCAAAGAATGATGCTCCGAAATAGAGGCTCTTTCCACAGCCTGGCACGGGAGGAGGGTGCAGGGGGAGAGGGCACTGCTCGGCTGCCCACAGAGGACTACATGAACCAGATTGTTAGTGGATGGTAGCCCAGGAGATCTCTCTTTAAAAAGAAAGAGAGACACAAAGACAAATAACGGGTGGAGAATCCATCTTTTCTCTAACTTATGGAGAAATAAAGTGGTTATCATGGACTCTTTTTTTTCCCCAGGAATCTTTAAAAGAGTAAGATGCAAAGGAAAACAGGCAAAGATAGTGAGTGGCGGACGTGGCCTTTTCCAAGAGAAGGTATCATTATGGGCATTCTCTCTCTCTTTTCCCCAGGAATCTTTAAAGAGAGAGGTGCATAATGAGAGAACTGAAAAATGGTGGGTGAAGGAACCATTTCTGTTTCAGCTCATGTAGAAAGATAGGGATCATTATGGACCCTTTCTCTCGTTTCTCCCAGAAACCTTTGAAAAGACATGCAGAGGCAGAGAAATGGCAAAGATCATGGGTAGAGGAGTCATCATAGATAGAGAGCGATCATTGCAAGCCCTCTGTCATTTCTCCACAAATAAGGTGTAGTTTGGGCCAGTCCTGCAAGAGATAGTAGTTATTGAGGTGACTAGGGGTTTAGAGTGCACCTTTCCGGATGGGTGAGCACATATCCCCATCCCCATCCCCATCCCCTCCATAAAGCCCAGGCCTAAATGACAAATTGTAAATGCTTAATACAATTCAACCAGTAAAGCGTTGTTTCAGTGAGCTGCAACACAATTCTACAAAGCTTAGTTTTGTATACGAATGGGAAAAAAAATGTGAATAAAATCACTTGTCTTAGGAAAATCATCCAAATATTGGGGATATTCAGAATGTTTTATATTCTGTGTATAAATCTTAAGTTTGTCCTTTTTTTTTTTTTTTGGTAAACTGATGTGAAGTGCAGAGACTGGAAATTTCCACATGAGATTATTACTAACAGACGCTGTGATTCAGTTTGTTTTAAGAGAGATATATGTTAATATATAATGCAGACATGGCCTTGTTTTTCCAGCATATGTTTCTACCATTGTATGTGCTGACTGCGTGAGTGCTCAGGCTCTCTGGGTAAGGCATTTTATTCATCACTATGAAGAAATAAGGTAATGCCATGGTTCCAATTCTACAATCTCAACTGCTTGTGAGAATAGTACCAGAAAATAGGACACAAGATAACAAACACAATCATTTTTTTTTTTTTTTTTTTGGAAAAGCATGAAGTTCTGCTTTAAACCCGTGCATATGTGTGACTGAAAGTGTGTGATTGACATATAATTGTGTCCATGCGTGCATGTGTGTGTGAAGACTGATGGCTTTGTTTCTTTCTGTTAAACGAAAGTGCATTCAACCCGAACGAACCAGTCTCTCAGTACCTGCACTTTGACTTTATCATAAAGACTCCACACTACAGTCTCTCTCACATTCCATGCGTTCGAACTGAACAACACTGAAGCAATTACTGAGGTGGTTGGAGCCTGTGAAGAAACGTGACAAAGCCAGAGGTGGCACTTCATAAACGTCCCTGTCAATCCTCCATGAAAGCATTCTTGCCCTAAGTAATAAGCGAGTGTGGAAACATGTAGCGTGTGTGTATGTGTGTACAGTTCTATATTTGTGTGAGAGAGCATTTTAATATGAGGCATTTATGTCTCCCCTTTGTTTTCCATTCATATTCTATATTGTTGTACTGTATTAGTACTTCTGTTATGCTAAATTGATCTTAAAGTTACCAATAAAGAAGTTTTCTTTTTAAAAAAATAAAAGCCTTCATCATTTCTTTCAGCTGATTTTATGATCTTTGTCTGTAATCATTTTCTTGTCAATGGACATCATGATAACATTTTTGTATTTATGTTGTGGTCTTATCAAATCAAATCAAATCAAATCAAATCCACATTTATTTCTATAGCACGTTTAAAAACAACACATGTTGACCAAAGTGCTTTACATTCTTAACGTTACTACCAAAAAACAAACACAAATGATGAACAATGATTTAAAACATGCCAACGAGTTGCAGGATCTAATATGAGGTCTGCAAACTTATAGACAATATTGTCTTTTGTGGTGACCTGTAGTAAGTGAATTTTTAAATAATTTAATGTAAATGCATAATTTCCTTTGACTTGCATTAAATTAAACAGAGCACATATGAGAACGCACATTACATCCTCTGGGAGTGAAGGAGAGATTTTCAGGACAGGAAAAAACAAAGAATTAATGACCGAATTAATATGCATGTTATTTTATGCATTATTCTTATTATAATCATTATTTATTTTTCAATTATCCATCCATTTGACACCTCTAGACAGTTTAATGGCTGCTTGTTTTTAGTGCATCATGCTAGATCAGAGTCATCATGGAAACTCCTCCACAGCTCTCACTGTTCATTAAGCCACAGATGTGTTTACTCGATAACTAAAGACTTGGGAGCACTGGGAGTTATCTAAGTGTTCCTGTGTTGGAAAAAAAAAAGGAAAAAAAGCCATGGAAGATGAAAGAGAGTGGGTAGAGATGTCAGGATGATGAGAGGAAAACGATGGAGACACGCAGATGGCACTGACTGCAGTGAAGCCTCAGGTGAACACTCCAACAGCCTGGAGTCTCATTATACCCACACACACACACACACACTCAAACTATGCTGCAGAGGTATTGTGGGAAATAAAGAAAAAAAAAAGTTGTATAACTGGTTCCTTTTCATTTTGTGTCTCCCTAGGTGCCCATATTGAGTGGCTTCTTGAGAACTGAACCTAAACCTCACTTACACAGAAACACTTTAGTTGATGTTTGGGTAGCATATTTTCAATACCGTCGTACTTTTATTGGCTGCTTTGTACACAAAAATATACTACTGCACCACTTTTCCCCTCTGCAGTTACAGTTAGACTCGTTATTTTGTATTTTTAGTGTTTTTCAATTCATTTGCAATGCATTTTTCTGTATGTACATGTACATTTATTCATTTGCCCAGTCCACATTCCAGTCCAAGGAACAATATGAGCTAATAGAGTACTAAAAGGCACAGAAGAAGGCAGTTTCACTCAAGTCCACACCCATGATTGAGGAAGGTGTCTTGACAACAGGATAGATAGATAGATAGATAGATAGATTGATAGATTGATAGATTGATTGATTGATTAGTGAGGTCAGGCACTGATGTTGTATGAGGAGGCCTAGCACACAGTGAGCGTTCCAATTCATCCCAAAGGTATTCAGTGGGGTCTTGCTTTGTGCACAGGCCACAGACCACAACTTTCCTTCTTCTGCCATTGTGAAACTTAAAACAGGTAGTTTGCCATTGGCCCTGGGAGCAAATTTTCACATATGGTGTGGTCCACAAACACGTTTGCTTGAACTGAACTGAGACTGCTGTTCTCAATTCAGGCCAAATGGCGTTGGGTCTGAATAAAATAAAATAAAATAAAAATAATAAATCACAAGTCTCTTCACATTCATCAGAAACAAGTGCAAGACAACTGAAGGAAGAACAGAGAATGTTAACCAAGGAGTATTGGTTTAGTACTCAGGAATCACCAGACTATGAAGGGTCTAATCTTACAAGCAGTGGTGGAAAGTAACAAACGACATGTACTCTCATTACTCTGCTTGAGTACATGGTTCACTGTGAAGATACTTTTTCGAGTATAATTATATCATCATAATTTTATATCAGTTTTTACAAAGAAGATATTTTTGATCACCATACAAAGCAGTGGAAGCTGGTGGTTTTGTAAAATAGATTCACCCAAATATTGAAATTCATCCAAGAATGATAATACAGACACATTTCATTGCCGCATTTTAATGGAATTTAAGGGGAGGATGGGCTTCCCATATAGTCTTAAAGCAATCAGCTGTGTTAAAGAGTAAAAAAAAAAAATAATGCAGTCAGCCCTGGAAGACTGTAAGCCAATTAAAAGACCATTTGTTGTTGAATTTGAAATAATGTTAAATAATTTTAAATAAAGCAATTTCCTGATGAAAGTCTACACTTCTGGGACCAAATGCTTACTCAGCAGCAGCAGTGTCGGAGATGGTGGAGACAGATTAGCATCCCTTTGCCGAGTTTACCAGTTATCGTTAGTTTTAATGCTTCCAAGGAAACAGCAGGATAATCATCTGCAAATTATGCAAACCAAAACCCATAGAGATACGACATCAATCACGAGAGGTGTATAAAAGAATCTCCAAAATATTAGCTGTAGCATGAAACACTGTGAAGGCCATCGACGAGTGGAGAAAACCATGGAGCACCATGGTGACATTACCAAGAAAGGAGATCCCCCAAAATTTACAAAAGGACAAGACAAAACTTACCAGGGAGGCCACCAAGAGGTCTGGGCTGTGGGTTAGAGTGGCTAAACGGAAGCCCTTTCTCACAAAAAACATCCAAGCTCAACTAAATCACCCCAAACCATGTGGCAAAATGTGTTATGGTCTGCTGAGACCAATTCCAAAAAGAATAATAATTCCATAAGTCCAAAAGGTATGTTTGGCACAAAAAAAGCACATCACCAAAAGATCACCACACCCAAGGTGAAGCATGGTGGTGGCAGCATCATGCTTTACTGCAGCTTTTCTTCAGCCAGAACTGCAGGTTTTATCAAGGTGGAAGAAATCATGAATAGCTACAAATACCAGCTGATTTTAGTGCAAAACATTCAGGTATCTGCTAGTAAGCTGAAGATGAAAAGGAATTTCACCTTTCAGCACGACAATGACCCAAAGCATACATCCAAATCAGCAAAGGAATGACTTAACCAAAAGATGTTTTTGAATGACCTAGCCAGAGTCCAGACCTGAATCCAACTAAAAATCTGTGGGGTTTCAATCCTGAAGTGGGCTGTGCACAGGAGATGCCCTCACAATTTGATGGATCTAGAATGTTTTTGTACGAAAGCATGGGAAAAGTCAAGATGTGCCATGCTGATAGACTCTTACGCAAAAAGACTGATTGGTGTAATAAAATCAACAGGT
Source organism: Pangasius sanitwongsei (assembly GCA_037576675.1). Lineage (NCBI taxonomy): Eukaryota > Metazoa > Chordata > Actinopteri > Siluriformes > Pangasiidae > Pangasius > Pangasius sanitwongsei. Next base: position 11,709,334 of record CM075024.1, read on the forward strand.
CCTTCAACAAAGTATTAGTTTACAGGTGCCCACACAATTATTCAGCTAGGTTATTGTAAGTGTTATATTTTTCTTTTTTTTTCCTAAAAAAGTTTCCGATTGTTTCACTTTATTTGTATACTTTGCAATTTCACATTAAAGGTGGGAAAAGATCTGACATGATTTATCTTGGTTTATTTTTTTTTTCACTTCACAAAAACCTGCCATTTTAACAGGGGCGTGTAGACTTTTTATATCTATTGTAACTAGCTACTGAAACCATAACAGCATTTGGCTAGGTTAAACCTTTCTTTATATAATGTTGATAATTGAGGTGTTGTTCACTTCTGCATAGCTCACTTGGCTAATTAACAATTGTCCGAAAATAGATTCCTCAGATAGAACATATGGGAAAAAAATTTAAAGTAATTACTCGTGTAGTTTTTCGCAAGACTTAACAGTAATTTTCTTGATCACTACTTTTACTTTTACCCAAGTGAATTATTACTACAGTAGCAGAACTTTTACTCAAGTTAGTGTTGTCTTTTTCCACCACTGCTTACAAGTCAAAGACAGCTAGCTTGCAGTAGAGTGCTAATTAATACATAATTGCAAGCAATGTGAAAGAGAGACAAATACACACATACTGTACAGTCAGAAGGAGTTCTGGAGAAGGAGTTTCAGTACATTACAGTTCAGTACCCAGTACTCCTGAGTCTTGTGTTAGCAGTTATCTATTCTAGTAGTTAATTAGAATATCTTTTTTCTTTGTTTGTTGCCCCATAAACATGCCATATACTACATTTTCTCATCAGTGCAAACTTAGTAATCCTTATGAAACAAAAGAATTTTTACTGGCATTTATCATCTGTATCAACTTTAGTGTTTGCCTGGTATGTTGCACTAAGGAAATATTTTGGACCTTATGCACTTTCAGAAACAAAATAACCTCCAGGTATATTGACGAGGACCCCAGGTTTTTTTCCTTCCAGTAAAAAAAAAAATATATATTTATTAACAAGAAAGCAATACCAATTATTTTCATATATAGGGGGTAGGGGCAGAGTGGCAGCACCAAAAACTAATGAGAGAGAAGAACCAGACTGAGCTTGGAAAACATTTCCTATTAACGTTTGGAAATTAATTACCATTACTATGTGGCTGGTTGCTAGCTCTTAACTTCCAACCGTTATAAATAAATAAATACATACATACATACATACATACATACATACATACATACTGTGGTCTTTGATGCTATAGTGGAGCACAAGACTCTGACCAACCATGAAAAACAAAAATGACAGTCCCCTAAAAAACAGTAATTCTGCCAATAATACAATAACATGGACTTAATGATATGTTAAGGGAAATAGTTGCCAACTATTTTTCCATTGCCAGTTTTTCTGCGCACATGGTGCATCCTGCTTCCATTCAACTGCTCATAATTAACCACTTTAATGGAGTCAGACAGCGCATTTACAAGTAGCAGAATGGGAGTGCTACGTATACTCAATTCAAATAAATGTCAGATTCTTGTTGCTAGTGATATGTGGTGACAATTTCAGTTCCGTTTTAGCCGCCTCAGACCGTTTATAACAGACTACAGGTTTGAATGAATAGCATGGAGCAGCGTGAGGCTTGTTCTGCTCTTTATCACCAATTAAAAACATGGCTCTTAAAAGTCACTGATAGATTAGCATATAGAGAGGGACACAGAGAGATTAGTTATTTATTCCAAAGAAATCTTTGACTGAAGTATTCTGGATCAGCTGATGTCCAGAAACTGTTTGAAATAGGAATCGTATTAATTAATTTTAATGATGGTGCTGTTCTAACGAAAACCTCATTATTAAGAACAGAAATTCATAAGAGCAATAGCGAAATCAGTGTCTTAATAAAGAAGTAAGTTCGGAAATAGTAAGTATGAAGTATAATTTTATTAAATGAATTTTAATTTTAAAAGTATTTTCATAAAGTGCAGTCAACAGTGAAAACATATGTAAGTGATAATTCCAGTTCCATGTGTAAGAAAGAGCTGAGAGTCTGTGGTGAAAAAGACACACATTGTGTGTGTGTGTGTGTGTGTGTGTGTGTGCCCTAGCGCAGGGCATTTCCACTGCTTTTAATCACCTCTTGTCTCCTGAGTGTTAATTATCTGTGTGAATGTGTTGTGTCTTGCTCTGTATGAGGTTTTAAACATTTCCTGTGCAACATGCTCCTCACTCTTTGCTAAACCAAACATTTGGCATATAAAAAGTACAGAATGTGATTGAGCGCAAAAACTACTACACCGACACCATCTAACAAGACTGTTCACCTTGAGACCCTGTTGAGTTTAATAAGTGCACATACGCATTGATGGAGCATTAGTGCTATGAGACGAGGAACGCCAGAGCTGCACTGTGGAAATCTCTCAGGGACTCTGAACGGGACTCCTTTGTCTCAGGTCTCCATCTGTCTCTCCTCAGGATACAGATGGAAAGGCAGGCCTTTTTTTTGTCCGTTAGCAGCTCCCCTGCATAACCGTAATGATGCAGATCGACAGCTGCCTGGAGACAGGCCTTATGGAAAAGGATGGATATGTTACTCAGGAGGTTTCATGCACTTTTTCCTTAATTTAACCTAAGCACTAACAACAGCTGCTTTAATTTGGTCAGGATTGCAGTGGATCCAGAGCCTGGGAACACTGGCTATGAGGTAGGGACACAAGCTGAATGGGATACCAGTACATCACACATAGGGCAATTTCGCTTGGCTATTTTGCCTACTGGCATGTTTTGGGGAAGTGGGAGGAAACCAGTCAACCAATGCATTCAACATTTAAATCTGTGCACAGAAAGTAACCCGACCTCAAGATTGAGCAAGGGACCCTGTAAGGTGTAAGGAGGCAAAGTTGTGCACTACACCACTGCACCACCCCCTACTAGCCATGATGCCTATTAATTCCATAGTATATTTTTTGATACTATGAGTACCTTTTTTGTTACTTTCACTGGGGACACTGGGAACATGAACCACATTTTATTCATGTCCCCACTTTTGTCCCGACTACGTTTTGACTACTACTTAACTCTGTTAAGAAATCTTTTAGATAATAGCTCTAGATCTATAATAGATCCAAACATTTCTAAAAAATCTGTTTTATTGTGTCCATGGTGGTAGTTTGTCAGGATGGCATCTGTAATAAATTTCTCACATCTGGACGGCTAAATGAACATACAATGAGCACGTTTCTAGCAGGTTCCCATTCATGTGAACTTAGATGTTTGTGACACAGTAGCAATATGATCATATTGTTATATATATATATATATATATAAAATATATGTGTTATGTTATATGATTACATTCCTTTCTCTGCACTTTTATACTTTGTTTGGCCCTCAGGTCAAATTGGCTTGTTTATCATTTTTAATAAAGGAAAAATATAGAACAAATAATTTTTTCCACCAGAACCTTGGAACGGTTTTTCCACCTGAACGGTGACCTTGGCTTATTTTCTATAAGGAACATGAACAATTTTTTTTTAAATTTTTTATTTTTTAACACACATCATATACCTTCCCTACATATGTATATTCTTTATAAGGTTCTCAGGTCAATTTGACCCAAGCATAACAAATGGTTGAAAAGTGTACTTGAAAACAGACAGGCCATGGTACATATGAAATTAAACATGAGTTTATGTCAAAGACTATTACGATAAATGAAAAATCGGCCTTCTTCCACCAACATCCTCTCAAGAATATTTGGCAGGAGACTCCTGTTACACCAACTGCACGTCTCAGACAACCACCTCTCTTCCACTGTATAAAGTAAGTGTGAGTATCTTTTTGTTATGGGTATTTAGCGTGTAATGCACACATTGTAAGATCTTGTTCATCATGTGCTACAGAATGTATGCATATATGCGCATTCAAATGGTGTTTTTTTTTGTTGATGTTTTCTTTTTTGCAGTACTCAAGTTCATTGTTCGAGTTGATCTACTGTAGACATGAATGCTTATGCACACACAGTGTTCTGTTTTATAAATTTTATTTCAGAAGGATGTGATTCATTTTTGTGTAAGCATAAATGAAATAAAATAAAACAATGCAAAATGTGCTTTTTATTTGTTATTTTCAGCTGGCATTTGTTTTTAAATAGCCAAAACTACTTTGAATATAAGAAGATGGAGATATAAATTTTGAGTAACAGTTATATACAATAAGGGAACACTGAACATATTTCAAAACAGCTAGGATCAGCTAGCTTGTGCCAAACTCAATACACCTTTTACACTATTATTTCACCATGTTACTCTGAGGCCAGATGACATGAACAAAATCTCTATCATATAATGTGTGGCCAAGTATGGTGACTCATGCTCAGAATTTGTGCTCTGCATTTAACCCATCCAAGTGCACACACACAGTAGTGAACACACACACACACACACCAGGAGCAGTGGGGAGTTCGCTGCCTTGCTCAAGCCATGGTATTGAGGGTGGAAGAGAGGTCATGGTATTGAGGGTGGAAGAGATCACTCCCCCCACCTACAATCCCTGCTGGACCTGAGACTTGAACCCACGACCTTCAGGTTCACCTTCGGGTTACAAGTCCAACTCTCTAACCATTAGGCCATGACCGCCCCCAATAAAATTACAAAAATCACCTTTAATACTGTATATACTTCTCAGTGCAGGCAATCCCATAATTCTGAGTTCTGTGAAGGTTTAGACAAATATGGCAGACTATAATTTTTCTCCAATAGGGGAGGACATTTACAAGTGTATGTGATTTACTTGATTTTGTAGATTGTCAAAACTCAAAATTAATTAGATAAATTTAATACAGACTTATTTATGCAGCTGAATTATAGCTTTAGTTAGTCAACTAGCCATCATTCAGTGAACAGTACTTCTTGGACTAATGTACTTCTACAGGTTTAACATTTTTTCTGCATATAGATTTTTACTATGTTATAGCTTGTAAAAGGTTGCGGTTAGGCCTATTTCTTTTGTTCAAAGAAAGCCAGTAAAGCCTTTATTAAGCCTTTATTAAGGTATGGGCTAAGGGAGAGGGGTAGTATACTGGGGACACAAACTTATTTAACACAATGTATCAGGACTGTTAAGTAATTGTTTGTTGATGTAAATGTTTTCATGTGTTTTTGTGAAAATATATAAACACAGCATATGCGTCCTTCTCAAAGCTGCCTTACTTTCTTTGTCCATAAGCAATTTCCAAATTAGCAGCAGTAGCAGAAAACTAGGTGTCGCTGATTGTCTCAAATCAGATACTAGTGAATATACAAGACCAGAGTTTAAAGGGTTGAGTTCAAAGTTTTTAATAGCACAAGGACAGCAACACAGTGTGCAGAGAATAGATCCGGCATATATTTAGTTTCTTTTAAATCGCAGTGATCTTATTTAGCTTGTCACATTACAAGTGTGTCCATTACAAAGGACAAAAAAAAAAATCATATCATCTCTATGTCCTGATTCCAGTGGCGCCGGTGCAGATTAAATTGAATTACTACAGGGAATGGTGTGTCACATACACACTGATAATCAGATCCTGACTTCGTTTCCCAGACTTCTGAGAAACATAAGCTATTTCACCTCTCATAACCATCCCCAGTGATTGTCAGTGATTCCTCTGGTTTCCAGTCATTAGCTTAACTGGATTTCATCGAACATGATACCATGCTGATGCATCTCTGAGTGTTCAAGAACTCTGCCCCAACACACTACTGGACCCATTTACTAAGATATAGTGCATCAATGCCTGTTCCAGCACTAAACATTCAGCATAGGAATGTCTGGACATTAACCTTACACACATATACACATAGATTTGAAGGGGAAATTTGAACTGTTATGTTCCTATTTTTCTGGAACAGCGGGTAGCATTGGTGGCTCCTAGCTCCAGGGTCCTGGGTTCAATCCTGAGCTCGGATTACTGCCTGTGCGGAGTTTTGCATGTACTCCCTGTGCCTCCAGGTTCTCCGGTTTCCTCCCACTTTCCAAAAACATGCTGATAGGCAGATTGGCTATACTAAAACTGCCCCAAGGTGAGAACGAGTGTGTGAATATGTGTGAATGGTGACCTGTGATGGACTGGCATCCTATCTAGGGTGAATTCTCCTGCCTTGCACCCAGTGCAGCCGGGATAGGTTCCAGATCCATGCCACCCTGAACAGGATACAGCAAGATGAAGATGATAATAATAAAGTACTAAATTAAAAAAAAAAAAAAGATAAAAAAGAAATATGACTGAATGCAGAGGAAAAAATAAATCCACAAATTAAAAAAAAAGTGAAAGTGAATAAGCATAAGGTAAAATAAGGAGAGAAAGAATACAAATATATACAATAAAATGAAAAATACATTTAAAAAAAAAAAATAAATAAAAAAGATAATTTTAATAATTTGAAAATCTAAAAAAAATAATAAAATGTAGCTATAAATACTAAAACTTTTTATTAAATGTAAAATTAAAAATAAGTTTTCAATTGCTTTTTAAAATAGTGTATGGAGCTTGACTGCTTAATGCAAAGTGGTATTGAAAAATACTAAATATTATACTTAATGCAAAGTGGTATTGAGTTCCACCGTTTTTGAAGTGTAGTAACAAAAAGGGGCCTCTCCACTTAGCAAATCCCAAAAAACGTGTTAGGGAATAGATAGAAATACATTAATTGAGGAACAATGTGTTAAGCCATTTAAAGCTTTAAAAACCAAGTAAAAAAATTAAAATCTGTACTGTATGACTTTTTACTGGATGTTTTATAAATGACATGTAAATGGAGTATTTAAATAATTGTTCCTCTAATATTAACTAACCTTTATCCAACTACATCTTCACTTGATTTGAAATGAGTTGTATAGAGTCTATAGTCCCTATATTATCCTGTATGTTGCACCACGGTGATGAAGGCTTAAGATTTTATGGCTGAGATAACAATAAACCCGATTACAGTAGCTATGACTATTCTTGACTAACACTGCTGTTACATCAGGAAATATTAGCATCTTGTCAGTTAAATTGCCAGAATAAAGTGCATCTGAAACTTGATAGTACTTATTGCTATAATGGGAGCTTTTGTGATGTGTGGAACACAATCTGCCTACTACATTGTTTGAGTCTAATATCTATGTCTGTCCTCATTCTCCTTGACCTGTCTGCTGCCTCTTTCACTGTGAATCACGAGATCATCATTTCCACTCTTGCTGATTTGGGGATTGGAAGCTACGCTCTGACCTTGTTCTCATCATACTTACAGGATCAATACAACCTCGTAGCTTGAAGAGGTTCAGTTTCATCACCTCACTGCCTCACTACTGGATTCCCTTGGTCTTTTAGGGGTTATGAGTATGAATGTGAGCCAGAAAAAAAAAATGCCCACATCAGTGAATGAAATCTAGTCAGTTATTGACACTTATATCACATCAGAAGTGACGTGTAGCTAAGTACGGTGACCCATACTGGGAATTTGTGCTCTGCATTTAACCCATGCACAGTAGTGAACACACACACACCCGGACTAGTGGGCAGCCTTTTTTTTTTTTTTTTCCGCTGCGGCGCTCGGGGAGCAGTCGGGGGTTCGGTGCCTTGCTCAAGGGTCTCACCTCAGTCGTGGTATTGAGGGTGGAAGAGAGCGCTAGTCATTCACTCCTCCCACCTACAATCCCTGCCGGACCTGAGACTCGAACCCACGACCTTCAGGTTCGCCTTCGGGTTACAAGTCCGACTCTCTAACCATTAGGCCATTTAATAATTACTGAGCATAACTTTATATGATGCTGTATGTGGCTTCAGCTGCAGAAGGTGAGCTATGGAGACATGCACATATAGCAGCGTGATCTGTGCTCTCCGCCGAGGATGAGACTTCTTTGATCTCTCTGCACAGTATCAACAAAGAAAGCTCATGGATATAAAAGGGAAAGGGATGCAAGTTCTCTGTTCTAGGGGAGAGACATTTCTCCCTGTGTATTGGACAGATTTCCATCTAACTCCTTTACTCCTGTACTCCTGTACTTCACTACACTTTACTCTGGTGCAGCTTCTACTGAGACACCTCTTGTGTCATGCACTAGCAGTTGCGATTCCATCTGCATCATTTCTGACATCTGGCTATCTCTCCATCAGTTCTGTAAGTGTACAGTATGTTTTCATAAATTAACTTCACTGATGGGGGCACTGTTGCCTCACACCTCCGTGGTTGGCGGTTCGAATTCCGCCTCCGCCCTGTGTGTGCGGAGTTTGCTTGTTCTCCCCGTGCTTAGGGGTTTTCTCCGGGTACTCCGGTTTCTTCCCCTAGTCCAAAGACATGCATTGTAGCCTGATTGGCTTTTCCAAATTCCCCGGTGTGTGTTTGTGTGTGTGCGATTGTGCCCTGCGATGGGTTGGCACCCTGTCGAGGGTATGCCGCGAGTCCTCTGGGATAGGCTCCAGGCTCCCCCACAACCCTGTGCAGGATAAGCGGTACAAAAAATAGATGGATGGATTTCACTAATTGATTACTTAAGTACCCAGTTTTTCATCTTTAGGAAACCGAAAGTTAAATCAATATCCAGGCATTGTTGAATATTTATTGATAGACATGTTTTAACTAAACCTCAGACAAGCAATTAGTTACTCCTTGCATATTTACTAGCAGCAGATTAACTAAAAGCTAATTTTACAGAACAAGAGATTTTCTAACTCAAAATTCTGAGCATGCTTTTCCAATATTTTTACTATAGTCCCTGTTTTAGAATAACTTACATGAAATTTATAAATTCGAGTCAGATTATTTTATTAAATAATAAACATGCAATTAACTTTTGCCTGCTCCTACTGCTGCTGTTCCTCTGTTTTAGGTGGCAGAGGGAGAAATTACGTTTCATAACACAGCAAAGCATTTTCACCCTTCAGTCCATTCTTGTTCTCTTAAACTAAATCACAGGTCTTGTGACTTCTCTTATTGCTATGCTGATGACACATAAATTCCCTTTTCCTCCCTCCCAAGTCTCTGAGAAGCTATCAGACTGTCTTTCAGACATCTCTTTCTGCATGAAGACTCACTGCTTCAGTGTCCTCGCTTCTGAGAGTGCTGGAATGAGCTTTCGCCTCCACTCAGATATTTCACCTCTACTACTCCTTTCTAAAAATTCTTCAGACCTTCCTCTTAAAAAAAAAACAAAAAAAAAAAAAAACTATCTACAACAACATGTTAACTTTTTCTTTACTTACTTCACTTCTTGTTTTTTTTATTTTATTTACTTGTATTACTATTTATGCTCTAAGATTAAGACTGTCATTCTGCTACCATCTAGACCACTCTAGCATGTGTACAAACTAGCATCTGTCTCGTCTTTCGGGTTATGAATCCTTCCGGATGCAGATGTTTGCTATTTTGGATAAGAGCATTTGCTTAATGACTAAACGTAACTGTAAATATTCTATATAGACAAGCTAATCTAATGTGTATTGAACCGTACCTGTCGTGATATTCCCTCTATACATACCAAAGGGTCGAAAAGTCTGCATCCACTATCAAGAACAGTTTTTTTTTTCAGTCATTTATTAAAAAAAAAAAAAAAAAAAAAAGCATCCGCTACAACGCGAACCAGGATAAAGCAGATCCTGAAAGTGAGTGAGAGAAAGAACTACCAGTCAAAAGTTTGAACACACCTACTCATAGAACTTTTTTGGTTCTCTACTATTTTCTACTATTTTAAAATACACTCAACATTAACATGAAACAACATATACAGAATTATTCAGTGACCAAGAAAAGTGTTAAACAAATCAAAACTATTTTCGGTTTTCAATGTTGATAGTATTCCTGTTGAAGCTTCAAGGAGGCTTCACCCAAATAGGCCGAGCTCTTGTTGCCTGCTTCTCTTATTGAAAACTACTTAAATTTTTGGTTAAAACAAATTTTTAAGTACAACTATACAGTATAAAAAAGAAATAACTAAAAAATAAAACAGCACAAGCAAAAGTTTGGACACACTAGACTGAATATGTTTTCACTGTCTAAAATACATTCTGATGGAGGCATTTTGTTTTGTTTTTGACACAAATTTAAAGGCATTTCTCATGTATATATTTACTTCTGAATCAGAATATATATTTTATAATTAGTTACTATGTAAAACATAGTAGAACAATAATCTTATTCATAGTATCCTTTGTTGTTATTATTATCCATTCGAAGAAAACAGTTAAAAATTGAAGTAAGCCTTTCTGTGTGAAGGTGTGTCCCAAACTTTTGGCTGGTAAGATACATTATTTATTTATTTATTTATTTCTGATGAGCTTGTTGTGTGAGATTCATGCACAATTATGCATTTGCACATTTCAACTTGACACCATATATTTCGTTAAAGTTTTTTACTTGCCCTTAAGCGTGTTCGTTGTTGCCTCCCGATTAATACAGTTCTCTGTGAATTGTGCATTATTGTCCTACTGCTTTTAGTCCTTAAGAGCAAAGCTCTCAGAGTCTTAAGCATGAGTAAAAAAAAAAAAGAAAAAAAAAAAGAGTAGCATTAGAAGACAAGGCAGTGGACTTCTGCCCAGTGCATGGCATGCATGAGCATTATAGTCTTAGCTCCCCCAATCTCTCTGCAGGGAAAGACTGCACGGTTGTTACTGCATGTACAACACTAGAGGGCTGTATAGCATTATTAATTCAGAGCTGACTCCATGTTCTGACAGTGAGTTTTGTTTGCTGATTTAAAATTGATCTTCAGGGCTTTGGTTTTCTATTGTTTTGCACTTGTTTAACACTTTCAGAGTAGAGTAGTAGGGGAATTTTCTCTAAATGGATGCCTGCAACTGTGACTTCTTTACCTGCATATATATCACTTATTTGTGGCAATTGTGGGTGTGTCTGTTATAAAAAAAAAAAAAAAAATCCTGTAGGTGTGAAATTTCTTACATAGCGAAGAACAAAAGGTGAAAATGTGAAAAACTGCAGTTGTGAACACTTACCTCTTCACTACTTGTCACTACTTGTTAACATAGCTGTAATGAGTTTTTTTTTTTTTTTTTTTTTTTCAGGCTCTTTCTGTTTACATGTTTCAGCATACGGTTGGTTTCACAGTTTGTGTATATGCATGCCCAAACATCTGAAGAATTTTTCTAGTAGTAGTCATAGTTTTATCTATTACCTACATGGCTGCAGGTGGAGCAACAGATCAAAAATCTGAGAGTTTCTGTAAACATGTTCTCAACATTTTTTTTTTTTTGCTTTGTTTTTTGTTTTTTAACCTGCAGTAAAGTACCAGCAAAATCTCACAAACCAAAATGATGGACATAATTCACATCAAAATCACATCAATAAAAATAAAATCACAGTAGGATTTGAAAAAAAAAATTCAGTAGGATACTAAAGTTGAAAAATATACTAGTTGAAAATGAAAATGAAATGGAATGGTTCATTCTCAATTCTCCAAGTGTCCACTAGAGGCCTCCATTGGTCAAAAGAATATAGACCTGTACAACTTCTGGATGCCAGCACTGCTGTCCAGACTACCTCGGGACCAGGAAAGGGTGATCAGAAATAAACAGCTAAGGGAAAAATAAAGAAAGTTTTATGTTTTTAATGTATCCCAGACATGAACTTTTAAACAATATATGGTTCAAACCCTAATGTGTGTGCAGTTTCCTGCTTTTCTTTTTGTATGTTGATAGAGCTTATATTGCTATTAACTGTACATAATTTGTATTCTTTATTTGCAATTTACCATTTATAATTCATTGATGTAATCTCATTTGTTGCCAAAACTGTACCTGTTCTCAAAACAATCCTTTAAACAAGACTTTAAGTCTTTATCATTACAAGCATTGATATGCACCTGAAATGTCTCTAGCACTACTAGACAACACTTTGGACACATGTGACTGAATATATATTTTTCATCATCTTAGACTTTTTGATAAAGGCCTATGGTTAAAATTAACCTCCAAGAAAAATGTATATAGTGAAGGTAATTAAATGAATCAAATGTATGAATTAAATGAATCAAACCAATAAAATAAATTAACACATTAACACCAACACACAGTATAAAGAAAACTGATTGAAAGCATAAGTAGTCCCTAGGGTACAGTGAAATGAAATAATGAGACTTTTTTAAAAATATTTTGAATATTTTGGCTATTTATTAGAGATATGGATCCTTGGGTCTGACTTTGAGAACCATGGACCTAAATACACTACAGTATGCTTTAAGCCAGGAAAAAAAGGAAGAAAGACACCTTAAAACAAAAGGAATGCCCCACAAACAAACCAGAGTCACAAATTAATGAGATGGAGTACAAAATCTATGCTTCAGATAATAGACAGGTGATAGTCTGTAATAGTATGGCTCTAAAACATAACAGGACCCTCTGATGAAAAAGGATTTCCCATTCTGTAAAATATGAAGTCCTCACAATTAACTTCAACAAACCAGCACTTAACTTCAGGAACTGTGAGCGATCCCACTCTTTTATTCTCCAATCAGAGCTCCTCATCATGGCATGGTTGTAGTTTTACCACAGCCTGGCACAGATAAGTACACTGGTGGCAACTCTTTCAGCTGGGAACTTGGCTCTTGGGAAACAACAGTGTAGTTAATAAAAGCATGGACGCAACCAGCTGACCTCAAGCTGAGACTGCTTAAACAATGAGTGGTAGATATTCCTGTGGAATAACTTGTGAGCTCTAATTTCACTCTTCCACCCCCTTTTCCCCAAGCCTCCAGCTTCGGTCTCGTCTGTCACACTTGCCTTTTTTTTCCACTGCATTGACAGTAAAGACTATAGTTCTATTAGTGGTAAAGTGATGCTGAGTAGGACATTACTCAGCAGAATCAATATCATTTATAGATACATCTGGAGGGCTCCCTACCATTACATTTACAGCAGGACTTGCTTTTAAAACCCACTGTTCATTTTTAAGTGAAGCTATGAGACATTCAAACATAGATAAAGGGTTGTTTTGGCTCTGGGTTTACCCAGTAAAATGTTCTCAGATGCTTTATATGTCACCAGCTGGGAAAGTGCTTAAATAACTTCTACATAACTGCAATGGATTTTCATGTATATAAGCTCTGAACACACAACTAGTCAGTTGTGCTTGTGGTATCAAGGTTACTGGAATGTATAAGGAGCAGCTAGCATGGTAGGTTTGTGCTACCTGTGTTGCTAGTTTGCTTTGCTTTGTATCTGTAAGTCTTTATGTATCATAACTTTGATAAGTGATGATAAGGGCACGGAAACCTTACAAGCCAATAGCATGGTTTTTAGTACAGACCTATCATGCTTACACCTTCCAACTTTCTAATATTTTTCAAATAGAATAAGATAAAATGATGTAAACACCACAGTGTATTAATTAGAGGAAGCTGCTAGAATATTTGTGAACACTTTAATTGTTTACTTTGTTTATAAGACAATGCGACACCTATGTAAACCCTTCATGACAACTGACATAAACATAGAAACATTCTAGAAGAGCTTATTCCAATAAACAACAGCTGAAAAAGTCTGCTTTCTTCACCTTTGATGACAACTGAGTGTACGTCTGGTATGTCAGAGTCACATAATGGTAACAAAACGATATAATTTGCCAAGTGAGGGAATAAGGTGAGAACAAAGATGCATCAGGTCTCCTGGACTTGGCAGTTTATAGTAACAACATGAAAACCTGCTGTACATTTTTACAGTAAATGTTTTAACATCGTAACAACAGAGTTCTGTGTATTTTTCTGACCCTTAAAAGGCAAATATTCACCTTGAATAACGATTTCCTACATTACCCACAATGTCGTTTAACTACCACTGATAGTGGTGCCAGTAGAATTAGCCTTGCTTCATCTCTACCTAAAGAGAGTGATGCAGCAGTGCTTTAGTCCTGTGGTCTGTCCAGCTCAGCTCAGCTCCTCACCTGTACGCTCTGCTCAGATAGATAAGGTTCCAAAGCTTCATGCTAATACCACCGTCTATACCATCAGGCTTGTCATGTCATTGATTGCTACTTAGCAGAGCTGAGTCTCTGGTGTAACTCTGGAACACTGCTTTGTTTTCTGGAACTTTGAGTCCAACAATTAATGCTTCCATTAATTCTGCATTAGATTACTCATTACTGTAAAACCGAATGTCGCTGAAAAATGGTTAGTGCGAAAAGAAGATCTTGCTAACCTGACCATTATCCCTTACGTTTAACATCCAACACCAACTACAGTGTAACGTGTTGAACTATCGCAACCATTATTCAAAGAGAATGTAAAATAGAAACTTATAATAATGCATACCAGACAGCACTGCTATGCACAGAAGTCCCAGATAAGTTAGATACGACTGGGAATGTATAACGCTATATATGGATATATAGTGAAGCAAATATAAAAAATAATATGTTTTTACGTGTAGTTTAGTATTGAAATAGACACAAAAAATAATAATACTAATAACAATTAAGACTTACTTTTTGCTTCTCATTTAATATGTTCTCACAGTGTTCAGAGAACTAGCCTAAAATGTGACCTTTAGAGTCAGACCCACTATATTGCTGAATGGCTACTATATTACTGCACCATTTCAAGATGAATTGTAATACTATGGGCCTAAATTTAAAGTGAACAAGTGAGAGACAACCCACGTGTTTTGAAAAATACAAATTAAACTAATCAAATTAAACATGGGTAGCTGTCCGTGTATAAAGTCTTTTGTCTGTGTTTAATGTTTACAGTTTGTTTTTTTTTTTATACTAGTTAAGAGTTTATTTATAATATTTTGCACTATGTCTTTGCACAAGTGTGCAACTGTGGCACAAGATTTTCATTGTATATGTGGGTGCTTACAGAGCTTTTTATACACATGACAATAAAACCTGAAACCTGAAACTTAAAACATCAGATATTATAATGGTTCAGATTTCAGTTTAAACTGGCAGTTATGGAAAGCAAGAAATGACTTACCTTTCTGTTAGCCACTATCACTCAGACGGTTGCTTCTTCAGATTCGCAGGTGTGCACTAGCTAGAGGTTGTGTGTTAATTTCTATTAGCTAATGGGTCCTTCATTTAAAAATGGAGGGGGATGACCAAACAGATAAAGAAAAAAAAAAAAAGTCTATGAGCAATTTCACCCTTGGATGGCAGGCCTTTGCCAAAAATCCTCCTTACCATAAGGGCACCATGGCCATCAAGGCAGAAAGGGGCAGGTGCTTGAGCACCTAAGGCATCCCCCTGCAAGATAGTATGTGCTATCCTTTACTATCTATAATTGGTAGCTGCCATGTGATAGGGGAAAACTAGAAAGTGGCTAGGAACTGGCAATAAATTAATTTGGAGAAAGTGCTGTAAGAACTAAGGCTAAAAATAGGCAGCTGCTTTAGAAGACAATGCATACGCGTTTTATTTATATCATCACAGCCCTAGTCAATTGCAACACAACTGCAACAAAATTTGACATGCAGCAGAAATTTGGAGGGCTATTCAGTAGAAATCATCCCATCACACACACTAAAGGTTAACATCTAGACTGAATATGTTAATCCCTTCAGCTCAGAGAACACAATCCATAGCCTTATCTGCATATTACTGCAAACCAAAGTGAGCTATGGCCAGACGCATTAACTTAATTGACACAAGTGTCTGAATTAAATCAATGCCTGTGCAGTTTCAACACCCAGCTATTAAAGTTCAGAGCTCTGTGAGTGTTTCTAAGAAAAATACAGCATTCATCAGTCTCATATTTCCATCTCATTTCCCTCAGTTCCCTCATTTCTCTTACATCAGTTTATCTGACTAGTCAATGTACATCCATCTTGTTCTCGAGATAACAGCTCTGTCCCTGCTCTAAGAACTGTTTGTTAATTGAATCAGCCAAATATAAAAGTTTATTTGTGTATAATCAGATATTATTGTCTATTTGGTTCAGTCAGATTCTCTCTTCCTTCACTGCAGCACAGCTGAATTCATGGATGACGCATGTCAGTGAATGCATCTTCATAATGAACGTTCACAAGTAATCATGGAAATTAAGTTAGATTGAATGCACTGAATAAATTTTTCGTACAATAGTTGAATAGTCATTGGTGTGACACAGACCATTCATTTATTCCTGATGTGCCATGTTAACTTTCAACCTAACTTTACGTGCGTTGCCGTGTCTATTGTTTTTGCTATGAGGTTTATTGTCTATTTAAACAGAAATGATTTATGCACACCATCATGTTTGGACAAGCTGGGAGATGTGGTAAAATTGAATCAAACAATGATAATTACATCAGATTGAACCAATTTTCTTGTTTAGTTGGATTGTTATAAGAATATTAACTTTGTTTCCCTGTCAGACATTACACTGATTTTCAAAATATTCTAATCTAACTGATATCATTTTAACTGGACTTTGTTTGTGTGCGTGTGTGTGTGTTTGCGTCAGTGATCGCAGATTTAGCTCTCCTTATTTCCTGGGTCTCTGACGGCTCATGCTGGTAAATTATGTTGTAATGACACTTGGAGGGTGCTAGGGTCAGTCTGGGGTCAGGCAGGGGTCACGGGGTCATAATAAGAAGATAGAAGAATCTATGTTGTATCTGTAATGTCTCCACTCACTCACTTGTTAACTGTTCAATATATAGACTGCATATATAGACTGTTTTATCTATAGCACTGAATAGGGAGCAGCAGTAATGGACAAGTATTAAAAAGTTAATTCAAAAGTATTTCTGTATTGTGCTTTTCAGTATCTGTTGGCTTTAATGGTCATTAAATATTTGTTTTAAATTTACATTTATCCTGACAACTATATTTTGATCTGAAATCTGGAACTGCATTGTGGTACTTAGTGTGTAAGAGTGTATCAGGAGTAGATAGATAGACAGACAGACAGACAGACAGACAGACAGACAGATAGATAGATAGATAGATCACTTTATTCATACCAGAAGGAAATTCACATATTACAACAGCACAGAGAGTTAGAAGAATAGTAAATGTAATTTAACCTTATAAATGAAACTAAAATAAGAATAAATATATAAAAGAATACAGTCTAACAGTGCTATGTGGTGGTGTAGTGGGGTGTAAACAGTGTAGATAAAGATAGATATAAGCAGCAGACTTGAGTGGAATTAAAGTGGCAGTGCAGTGCAAACATTGTCAACAGTGTGAACATTGTAAACAGATTTATAGATTTGTGCTGTACTATGGGTAATAATATAGGGCACTTACCAGAGAACATAATTTTCCACTGGGAATTTGGACAGTGTTACAAAATGGTACCCAAATAGTTCACTGTATTGTGACTAGTGAATAAATTCGGAAACTGCACTTGTCTGTGACAGTATTTAACCAGGTGTTTAACCCGGTTTCGGTGAATCTTGTCACCTCGCAGAGTGATTTCCCTTATGCCTCATTATATACCTGCTAATAAATATAATAAAAAAATGTCATAATGACACCATGAAGGTGATGGGGGTCAGCATGGGGTCAGACAGAGGTCAAAGGAGGACCCTGGCATATCTAAACTAAATCATTTAGTGATTTTGCTATATCTCACCATGTGTCCAAAATAACACTCTGCCCCATTTTCTGCAAATAGTTAAGTGCAGTTTGTGTATTCGATACCCTCCAGGGTAGATCATTTGGACACTAGCTGATTGCACTGCACTGTGTAATTTTATGAGGGCACAGGATCTTCTCCCTTATACTTTTCGGCATGGATACAAAATGGCAAAAATCCAAAATAGTACACTATGTAGTGCCTAGGGTGCAGCGCCCTTTTTATCGAATAGCATATTATATACACATAATAAATTAAATGCAAATTAAAGCAATCAGTAGCAGTTTCTTTTAGACAAACAATGTGGTTGGATCTTTTATAATAATATAATGTGCTTGGATCTTCTATAACTTTACTTCTGGTTTGGATGTGTGCAAAAGAGAAACATATTTACATTTTTGGAAAACATGTAGTTCTCAGAACTATAGAGAATGTCAAAATTGTACCATGTAACAGGTTTTCCCAGGCCACCACACAAATCGCTGATGTAATTAGCAATCAAATACAGTGCAATTCCATCTGATTGAAGCACAACCATTTTGGATGTGCAGCATCTGATTGCTCTATTCATTTGATCTCAAGAGTAAAATAGCTTGATGCAATAGCCCATATTGATTATACATATAAATAAACACACATTTCACTTACAAAGTGCTTCTGTTCCAATTACCCCATGTTTACTTACATCTAACTACTGTATCAGGAGTGCCTGGACCATCTCTACCTCCGCTTAAATGACCTATCTCAAAATTAAAAAAAAAAAGAAATTTCAGGTCACTGGAATATTGATATAAACATTATATATGGGATGTAATATAACGAGTTATGGAAAGAGAATGCTATTTCTATTGCTCATAGCTTCTTGTGATTTTTTTTTTAAAATGCTGTGATCTGTGTCTGTCATTTCGGTAAGTGGTATGTTCTTTTCTCACGCCAGTCATGTTGAACCCAAATCTACTCTCTATGCTTATTATTATTTATGTGTTGTGATTGTGTTGTGATTGGTGTGATCTACTGAGGAATAGCCCAAAATGTAATTAATTAATAAAAAATATATGTACTCCTTCTGCTACATGGCAAATTAATCAATTGGGTGCACTCCTTCCCAGCAACCATCCACCCTTGAGTACACAAAATGTATCAGCTTGTTCCAAGCCAAGTGCTAGTCAAATTCTGTGATCATAAACAGACCAAGTTCGTTCAGTCATGCTCAGTCTGCACGAACGACAGAGTACAAGAACCTTGCCAGCCAGAAAGCACATTCCCTTGCTTGTTCCCAATATCCATGGTCCCACCTAGCAGTAGACTTTCTAACTGACCTCCCTCCTTCTCAGAACCACACTATCATCCTAGTCATCACTGACCAGTCCCTCCAACTGATTCAGTTGCCAGCCCTGCCCATTTAGATATTTCAGAATTCCAAAGGATAGTGTTTCTGGAATACCAAGTTTGAAGCTCCTTCATGGAGAAATTGGGATTTTTGGCAAGATTATCACTTGGATACGAACCCCAAGCTAATAGCCAGGTGGAGAGAGCCAATCAGGACGTAAGTCTTTCATATTTCTGTCATGTGCTAACAATCAGGAGGACAGTCCCATTTCTGTTCCTCTGGAAATCCTTAGAAAAAAATGATGCCTCATGATACAAGAAAGAGGACTTTATTTTGTGGGTAAATGTGCTTCCATGTGTACATTTTTAGGGCATGGGGAATTCAAAGCCATTTCACTGTATTTTCTTTGACCTTTTTAGAAATATTAATAGAGAATTCATTAAAAAACATGGAAAAGTAATTGTGTCTCAAAGCTAATTTAACCTGCTCTCCATATTCAAACAAAAAGTGTATGACTTGAATATCAGATGTCATTATCACTTGGAAAAAAGCTTTGTGTAGACTTGTCCAAAGGCTTTCTCGATGTAATTATATAAAGCCTTTTTAGACCTTGATGAGACATTCATTTCAAAGATGAAGTTAGTCCAGTCCTTATGATTGCATTACAGCAGAAAAACCTGGACAAAAAGACTGGGCTGCACGGTACTTAGATATGAATCTGAGCTACTCATACCCTGCTCTCACACCTGCAGGGCCTGAACATAGTGCTGTACATACAGATGAGTTAGCAGCAGGATGCTAAGCGGTGGCGCTGGAGTGGTTAAAGAGGTGAGTGAGAGACACTGACACAGAGTGAGAGCGAGAGAGAGGCAGAGAAGGATTGATGGATAGATTGCAAGTGTGTGTTCTCATGTTACTAAAACAGTGGGGTGTCACTCAGGCAAATAGCTCCAGCATGAGCTAATGGAGAGCTAGCAGAGACTCAGGAGCTTAATCACGCTTGATTGTGCTTATCCAGACACTTTTAAATGAGGACAGCCTGTCCCTCTTCTTGCACTTCTCAGCCTTGCTTACTTACAAGCCCATTTCCAGTAAGCGCATTGAGTTATGACACAGGGTGCCAGCCTGCATGCTTTAATGAGCCAGGTATGCCTGCTGGAGCTTTTTTTAACTGGCAGCCTGGTGTGAAGACAGTCTGCACATTTTTTCCTTATAACTACACAAGGCGTTACAAAGGGTCTGTGTTTTCTTTCTCAGATAATTTCTTGAAAATAAAAGAATTTAGAATTCCTTTCCTTTCATCCAGTCATTTTTTTTTATCTTTAATGTTAGCTCTATAACATAACTGTGTGCAAAGGTCTGAGAATAAATGAAAGATTGAAATGTAAAAAAAATACTAAAATTACTTTTTTTTTTAATTTCCTCTAGACCTGTAGCCCCGTAAGTATATTTCAGTCTCAGAATAAAATGGCCTGAACATCATCGTCATATCTCTGTGTCCAAATAATAAACATCACTAAACTATTTTGGCCTCTTGTCTAACTCAGTTCTGCTCACGTAAACACAAGTACAGGCTGCATGCTCTAGATGATTTTAAAACCCTCCCCACATATCAGTATGGTTCTTGATCTTTAGAGTAAGTGAAGTCCCCACTCCCTAGGGCCATTTGCTGAGATCCTTCATCCTAATGTGAAAGACAGACAGACTTTCAAGTGGTCTCAATAATCATAACACTGCACAGAGAAGACTAAAGCCTTAGCCAGAAAACCACTAATGTGGCCTTGGAAAGCAAAACGTCATATGGTTCCCTTACCCTCTCTTCAATGCAAGAAACCATTAAAGTAAAAAGAAGATGAATGAATGAGTGACTGCTTGCAGTTAGAGCAACATAAACAAGAAAAAGCCATGTTCAGTGGTACTTTTGTACACCACATGTACGTGACGTGTTACTAACTGTTTTGATAAATTGGTCACATTACTGTACGGCAGATAATGATTTCTGAATGAGAGGGTAAGAGATTTGCAGCAGGTGTAATTTGCCATATGAGAAGCTTTAGCAACGGTCCTCTGTAATAAAAAGTTAAGTAATACTGTGGGTTTGAATAGGTTTTCACTGCGCATTGTGGTTACACTGCACTGCCCATCAAACCTTGCCTTTTCTGAAAATATTTCAAATAGACTTGATTTTTAACAACCCCAAATACACCTCAAAGCTGGATAACAGATATTTAGAAAGAAAAGTGAAACCAGGCAGTGCTGTTTGTTTGAAATGGCCTACCAAATTAAGAGACCATTACCTAGTTCAGCTGCTCTAGAAGGAGTTTGATCAAAATCAGGGGTTCAGGGATGATGTTCAACCAGCTCCAATTGCCTGTGGGACATCCTGTAAGGGGTCCACAAAAAACAGTCTGAGGCTACAACCAACAGTTTAAAAAAAAAAAATCTTTCCACAAAAATAACATATAATTATTCTGGAACGCTTTACTTAAGTACAGTATTCATAGGACTACGCTCCTGGGGGGGAAAAAAAGAAAAAAAAAAAAAAAGAAAAAAGGGGCCAAGCCCAAAATGGCAAATATTAAACTTTTAATGGTCTTAACAACAAATCATGGGTCAGAAAATTAGCAAGGATTAAACACTCCTGAGACCTCCTGTGCCACCATTTGTTTGAAACAGGGAAATTCACTTATATAGTCTTCTTGGACGCAAAGGTAAAATCATGATAACGATTAAAATGTTTGATATAAAATTCAAACTAGCACGCAAAATAAACACACTATGTCTGGGTGTACAAAATTTTCCAAAAATATCTTCTGGGATATTTTTTTTATCCCAGAAAAAAATCTTTTATTTTATTTTTTTTTTACTTTTTTTTTTTTTTTTTTTTTTTTAAAAAAGATTAGTTATTATTTGGTTATCTGCCACACATGATGCAGCCCATCAAGGGCCACAAGGCTTAAACATTTAAAGGAATCAAAGGAAAAATTATCCCACAGTAAATTCCATTATCTATTTGTTTAATTCTTGCTAATTTCCTGACCAATTATTTATTGTTAAGACCATTAATATTTTGCCAGAAGTGTACATGAAACCTACATAAACCGTTTATGAGAACTGATAAAAACCCACACTAGGCTTAATTCAATGGGCATCAGCTGTCAAAGATGGCTTTCATCATATAAAGGATTACGCCTGTATTGCTTCACACCAACTTGAAAAATGGAGTCAATGCTGTTCAAACATGATATTAAGATGAGGAGGATTTCTGAGGGTGTTTATAGTAGCTTTTGAGTATAGATTTTTAACTGTCAACATAAAACAGTTCAGTGAGCTCAAACTTTTGGATCCTACAATACATGTGTGCACACAATTCTAAAAATACCAAAAGGGGGAAAACAAACAAGCAAAAAAAAAACAAAAAAAAACTCCTTATTATTTCCACCTTTCATCTTGTTCACCCATTCCTTTTTTTTACTTCCTGTCCATCTCTGTAGCTGTCTGCCTTTCCTGTCTGTATTTCCTTCTCATTTATTGCATGTTCTCATCCCAGGAGACCTCATAATCCATTAGAGAGTGGGAGAAATGAGTGACAGAGGTGAACGTGCCTGTCAGCCGAGCTCTCACTAATCTCCCTCACTCCTTTCTGTCTTCTGGTCATACAATTACAAACACACACACACACACTTCCCATCTGCCCCCACATGCACTATTACCTACCCTCTCAGCTTGGCATGTTGTTCTGAAAAAGATTCTGTGCAGAATGCAGCCCAGTGGGACTTTGGTGCTTTATGCAATTTAAGCCTAATGTTCTAGCTGCAACAAAACGATCCACTTTACTTTACATTTTAACCAATGCTAGAATGCAAAACCATGACCATATGCCCATTACTTCAGTTCTGTCAATAAAGCAAATGCCTACATTCACAACAGGTCACTGTTACACTGCTACTACATTACTATTTGAAAGTCATACTTTCTTTTAAATTTGACTGTAGCTCTGTACTTTATATCTCCCACTCTGCAACGTGCACCAAAAAGTGGTCATTATAGCACTGACTACATGCTGCGATTAATCAGGAGAGAGATCGTGCTCAGCGTATTTCATTATATTTACTCCAGAGATATTGATCTCCAAGTTGAAGATGCTGATTTGATTAAGGGGAAGCAGGTTTATTGTGATTCAGAGTCACGATCAACTGGAGGCTGAATTGCTGACACTCATGGTAGAGTGAAAGCAAAAATGTTGTCCGATGTAAAACGTCAATCTCCAAAAATCCACTGACACACTTCAGCTTTGAAATTGAAAAATTGTGTTTATACAGTTGCTAGTGTTATTTCGCAAATTTAAAATGGTCTTGTGGGTTATACGCTGCAAATATAGACATATATTGTTTTGTTTTTATTCTATCAAGTCGCGATTAACTCACAATCTTTCTTTATATAACTAAAACACTGCTGCTATGAATACATGCTATAAATACATGTTAGTGGAGACTGTGTTTGTGTGTGTGCGTCTGTTTGTGTGTCTGGCTTACACTCTTACGTATGCTGTGCCATCACGTGTGGTCAAGCTAACGACAATGACATTGAGGCACAGTAAAGCTGTGAATGGTGAACCATATTTATTCATTTCATACAGAAACTGTAATGAGATCTGCTGAGCTTAGATATCAAACAGTATGAACAATTCAGGACGTGATAATTGCACAACACAATATCATGGTTCAGTACCTCACAGACTTTGCCTACCGTTTCTCATTTTCAGGAAGGATGATATTAAATGACAGATATCACTCTAGTGGTATTCAGTGGACCATGGACCAGCAAAAACTAGACCTATTAAGTCTAGATTGGGTTGATAATACTGGCTTATTCCTGCTTAGGTACATTCATTTCAAATGCAATTGTACTTTAGTGATACTAGGGGGGTAACCTCAAGTTTCCACATGATACAATACCATTTTGATTCTTAAGAAATAATTTGATATTTGATGATACTACTGAGTCTGATATGATATGGTATATGATATGATTCTGATTCACACGGTGACGATTAAATATTTGATATCAATTAATCTGATATGATACAACATGATACACTCTTAAAATGTTAGTTTAAAAACAGCCCAACCAGCAACCCAGCTAAAGTTGATATAGAATCTTCCCAACCTTGGGTTATTTTTAACTCAGTGCATTGGGTATGCTTCTCTACTTATCTTATAGGGTTAAAAATTACCCAACTGTTGAGTTAGCTTATATATTATTATCATTATTATTATTATTATTATTATTATTATTATTAGTCATACAGATATCTTTGTAAAAGATAGTTTGTTTTCGAATACTATATGTGTGCTGCAATTTGTAGTCACATACTGTATGTGTGTGTAATTGTATACTAGACTGCACGAAGACTGCATCGAGCAGCATTCATGACTGCAGCAGTGTGTTTACAAACCATCACATTTAGTTATAAATGTAAATAGAGGTAATATGTACTGTTTATGTCCACAGAGTGAAACTAGTCTAACATTACCGACTGCTCTATCATGAATAACGTCATGTCTTAACAGCAATTAATGGTGACTAACAGAAAAGATCTACAACTGGCAAATATTCATAAAAATACACTAATTTTTAATTTGACCATAATTGGGTAATGCCTGTAAGTTTATTTCAGTATATGGACAGCAGTAGTGGAGCTAATAAGCTACAGATTCTAGCTTCTGTAACAAGCAGAGTACCTGTGTAATATTATGTCACCCAGTATATGGAAATCTAATTGTCATTAATCATAATGAGCCAAATTGTGCATGTTTTAGTGCTATAACTTGGCTTTCAAGCACTTGAAGGTCCGGGTGCGCCAAAGCTGCAACATGCACTCCAACAAGCAGAGCACTTCAGTAACATGATAACAAGTCACCCAAAATAAGTGAAATAAAGTTGTCTTAAATCATTATGACCCGAATTTAGTGTGTTTTAATGCTACATGGCTTTCAGTCACTGGAATGCCTGAGTGGGCAAAAGCTAAACGCTAAGATGCTAACATTAGCCACAGAGACAGGAAGCTCCAATGCTAGCTGCTGTAACAAGCAGAGTGCCTCTGGGTAACATTTTGTCACTCAGGATAAGTGAAATCTGATCATCATTATGGGTCGAATTTCGTGTGTTATAGAGCTATAACTTGGGTTTCAAGTGCTTGAAGAGCCGAGTGGGAAAAAGCTAAATGCTAAAATGCTAACATCAGCCAGTCTTTATACAGAGCTCTGTAGCTTCTGTAAAGTGACTCAGGCAAATGAAATATAATTGTCATTAATAGCCAAACGCAATAAATCAGCACCTGCCGAAGGGAGATGCTAATCTAAGAGCTAAATTAAGGCTAAGGAAGAGACAAGTGAATAAAAAAAAATGAGCTAGTTATTTGGATGACTTCTGGCTTTATCAATAAATTCTTTATAAGAACTGGTTGTTGGGTAAAATGTACAGCATAATTATTTAAAGTAGCTTGTTGTATAGACAGAGCTCCATAGTTCCAGTTGAACTTGGTAACTGTAGCTGCACTTTACTCTGCTGGCCACCGCAGGTCCTGGGGCAGAGTTTTGTGAACACAAATGGGAATTGGGCTCAAGGAGTAAAAAATAAATCATTCAAATGTTGAACGTACCCACTAAACTGTAAAAAAAAAAAAATCTGACCTACTCTTACCTAATGCTCCTTTAAGTCACCAACTTGGACTTATGGCCCACAGTGTGTAAGCGTAGCTCAGTTTAACACTAGTTGTGTTAGTGACCCAAAGGTTATTAATTTTTAATCCAAAGATGAACACTTGACCAAAGCTGAACACCTGACCAAAATGATCTTCAGTTATCTTCAGGGGGGCACAGTGGCTTAGTGGTTAGTACTGTTGCCTTGCACCTCTGGGGTTGGGGGTCCAAATCCTGCCTCTGCCCTGTGTGTGCAGAGTTTGCATGTTCTCCCCATGCTTCAGGGGTTTCTTCCGGGTACTCCAGCTTTCTCCCTCAGTCAGTAGACGTGTTGTAGGCTGATTGGCATTTCCTAATTGTGGTGTGTGTGTGTGTGTGTGTGTGAAATTGTGCCCTGCAATAGGTTAGCACCCTGTCCAGGGTGTCCCCCGCCTTGTGCCCCAAGTCCCCTGGGATAGTCTCCAGGCTCCTTCTTGACCCTGTGTAGGATAAGTGGTATAGAGAATGGATGGATGGATGGATGGATAGTCACCTTCAGTACATGCTTGGATTAGATACTGCTTCAGTGTAGAAGTGTCTGCCAAATGAATAAATGTGAATGAAACACTGTGCGTACATTGAATATGTAATATTAATTATTTGTCCAGAGCTGTAGGCACAGAAACCATCTGCAGCAACAGCTGAGTTTATGCTTTATTCGTCAGACTCGTTAGCCGTGAGAAGCTCTAAGGCTAATTTAATGTCATTTTCGCACCTGCTTATATGATCACATAAACATTATGTTACTAAAAGGGACGAGAAAACAACTCAACAAACAAACATCTTTTACTTTTGTATATTAGATGAGAAGAGTGCTCTGAAGTATAAAAAGAAAACACAGACAAAGTATTTGAATGTTTTAATCGGGCTGTAATATAGCAAAAAGTGTTTTATTTCTTTTTGCTGCATGCACACACAAACACACACATACACAGGAACAAAACAGAACAAATTACCTTCAAGTTATTATCTACCTGCATAATCCAATTCTGAGATGAATTCTTAATGATCAAATGTGAATTTCCATTTTGGCCTAAAATGTCTTTAATTTGTTTTTGTCACAAACTGTTTATGCAGAGAAATATCATAACATGTTGATGGTTGATTGTTATGCAAAAAGCACTTAATAAAAGTCTTCATCCTGCATGTCACATAGACCAAGTTAGACTTTGTTAAAAGAAGCACTTAATGCTTTCCACAATACAGCAACCAACAAATTAATGGATGTAAACATCGAACAGACAGACACAGACCCCATCAGTGCAGTTCGGTCTGTGAATGTAAAGTCATTTTTTCCACACACGCATACACAAAGCTGCCTTTGTCTTATTGGAGTGTCTCAGAGCTGAAGTGCAAAACCACACTGACAACTGAAGTGGGTGACCTTCTACAGGAAATGGGTGACTTTCCAGCTGTATGAATTTGGTAACCAGGTTCATGCATGCACACATTGCACATAGTTTCTGTACCTGTTCAGTTTGGATAAGTACACTTAGCACAAACTAAATGAGCCAAAACTGAAACAGAGTTGTTGGTACAGATCAGTTTGACAATTAGCTCATTAGACAATTACATTTTTTCCAATGTTACCTTTCTGTAGTGAAAAAAAAAAGTGGAGAAGGAGATCTTTGAGGGCTTTTCTCATGTTTGCTACATAAAGCAGAAAAAAGTAATTGAAATGGACATTTGACTCAGGAACACATTCGAACCCTCTTTCATTACATTTTACACTTCAGGCATTTGAGCTTCATGCCCTTACCCAGAGCAACTTACATTTATCTCATTTATACAACTGCGTTGCTAAGGGTCTTGCTCAAGGGCCCGGCAGTAGCAGCATGGAAGTGCTGGCATTTAAACTCACAACCTTACAAACAGTAGTCCAACGTCTTAAACACTGTGCTACCTCTGCCTTTCCCTTCCAGGCTTCCCTACAATTGTATGGAGATTCCATGATTGGGATACCATTTGTATCAACCTTATATTACATTTATAAATATGTATGTAAAGTGCAGGTAACATTTTAAACACAGGTAAAATATCCTTCACAAACTATTTACATGTTTTAGATAACCTTTATTAACCTTAACATAATCATTAAAATTTGAAAACATTCAGCCCTATGAAATATTTGGAATATTCCACAAGTCACATGCTCAACACAAAGCTTTATCATCTGAATTTCCTGAAGATCATGGGAAGAAGAAAAGTAAGTTTTCTCATTCCTTTTTTTTTTTTTTTTTTTTTTTTAAGATTTTGCGATATTGACTTATGAAGTCACTTTGAGATTACAAAGTTACCTAATTAAGAAACCCGTTACTTTCTTATAGAGTGAAAGTAAATTATTAGTGGAAAAAATAATTTTAAGTAAATTATTAGAAGTCCTTAGTGTACTTAATGTCTTCTAGCCAATGCTATTTAACCACATTTTGTTGTATTTAATAAGTCTATGATTAAAAAAAAAACTCAAACCTGTTACTTCCAACCATGTTAATCATTTAAGATTAAAGTGCAGCCTATCAGCAAAGAAATCTTATACTTTTTTTATCACTTCTAAAGAAATTAACTTTTTTTTTTCCTGCACAATTTTCTCCTAGCCTCTACTTCTTATTATATCACTTTGTATTAATGCAGATTCTTTAGTTAGGAATTGAGATAGCATGAAATAGCACAAAGAGAGATGCAATCACTTTTAACTGGCTGTCACATGAATGCCAGAATAGGCGTCACACTAAAATCCCCAAAATTCATCGCAGCCTACAAAGATGGCCACCATGAACCACAATTCCCAACCTGCTTTGCTACCTACAAGCCCAGAATGGCTATCTAATGGTTATCTAATTCAGGTTTTGTGTCTAGAGGATGTGTTAAAAAGCGTTTGCTGTCTCAGAAAAAGATTAAAGACAGAATGAAGTTTTTGGCAGAATATGGAAAGTTTGATTCAGAGTGGTTCACCAGAGTTGTGTGGAGTGATGAATCATGATTTGAGTTGCATGGTGGTGCTCCAGAGAGGTGTCTTCAAAGATCTGGTGAGAAATACAATGGTGAATGCATCTCTACCACAGTTAAGCATGGAGGAAGAGGTGTCATGGTGTGGGCAGCCTTATCAGCTGCTGCTGCTAGTGAGCTGCTTCACTGTGAAAAGTAAATGAAAAGTAAAGTAATACTCCTGCCCACACTGCAAAGACCACCAAAAAGTGGCTTGAGAACAAGTCCATCAGGCTCATGGACTATTCATCAGCTGTTTGAAGCCATCATCACTGAATGGAACAACACTGACTCTTCTTTCTGTAAAAACCTGTCCACAAGTTTACCCACAAGGCTTAAACATTAAAAGAAATCAAAGGGAAAAGCTATCCCATACAAAGTTACTTTATCTATTTGTTTAATTCTCTCTAATTTCCTGACCAATGATTTGTTGTTAAGACCATTAAAAGCTTCATATTTTGCCATTGTGGGCTTGGCCTATTTTCTTTGCCCAGGAGTGTATTCTTGCCTGATGTTATCACGCCTTATATCCCATGTGTTGGTATTCCAGTTTTTGATCTGGTTTCTGATTTTTGATTCTCATGCCTTGCATGGTTTAGTCTGTTTGTACATCACCTGACCCTTGCCTGTTTTGTGACCATGATCTAGCTTAATCTTTAGGATTTATTTGCCGGTTTTTAACCAAAGCATTGCAACTGCTGCTGTCTCTGCTGCCTGACACTGACTAACAACATGAAATTTTAATAAAAGTGTGCTGATGTCTCAGTTTCTGTTCTATGTTCTATGATTATATAAAAAAAACGTGATTCAGCTGACTTAGAAGTTTGGTTTCATTAAACATGGTTGGACTTTGACTTTACTAATTAGCTGTCACCATGTCTTTGTTTTTACTTTGTAATTATTACTCAAAAAATTAGGCAACAAGAAATAGTTTGCATTTTCTTCCATTATAACACTGCTGGTAAAACCATTAACAACTTCCACATGTGATGATGAAGAATGACCTTAAATTACCTCATTGTCACCTCATAACTCATACTCACTTACTCTTAGGTGCATTGTTTGACCATGCTTACAATCTGTCTAATGGTTATAGCGTTTGGTAATATTTGGTAAAAGAACATTTTCATTCTAACAAAAAGATATACTTTTGGAAAGTGACCGATATTGTATTATGAACAAGAGTTTCTTGAAAGGATGCCATAAGATTGCACTGCTGTAGCCTATCTAGTTGTAGCTAGGTAACTGCTTGCTAGCTAATATGCTAATTAACAGTTAGTGTGTGCAATAAATAGAAAAAAAAAAAACACAAGAACTTTGCTTCCTAAAACCGTTTTTAATTTTGCAATTTTATCTAAGTGAACATAAGAGTTTTAAGTCTACTGGGGTAAGTTCCTACCAGCTTTGCACACTGTTTGGGAGCAATTTTTGGCCATTCTTCCTGTTTCTTAAGGTGAGTTGGAAGTTGTTTTCAAACAGTGTCACAGATTCTCAGTGGGATTTAGATCTGGACTTTAACTTGGCCACTATGGAACATTCACCTTTTTGTATTTAATCACTACTGCATTGCTTTGGCCTTGCGTTTGGGACAATTGTCCTGCTGAAAGGAGAAATTTCTCCCAAGCTTTAAGTTTTTATTTATTTAGCAGACTGAAGCAGGTTCTCTTGTAATACCCCTCTATATTTTGCTCCATTCATTCTCCCTTCAATTTTGAAAAGAGGCCCAGATTCTAAGGATGAAAAGCATCCTCAGCTCATGATGCTGCCGCCACCATATGTCACTGTAGGTATGGTAATATTTACAGCCTGCATCAGGTTTACACCAGACATAGAGCTTTGAAACTTGCCCAAATACAGAATCTCAATCTTGGTCTCGTCACATCGAAAAAAAAAAAATCTTCACTGAGTCACTCTCATGTTTTCATATGGCTCTTCTCCAACAGTGGTTGCATTCTAGTCACCCTCGCATACAGTCCTCAATTATGCAGAGCTCTTGAAATGTCTTGTGCACCTTCACTTCACTCTTAGCCACTGTACCTGTACACTGTTCACTATAACTCCTTCAGAGTGACTGTTGGCATCACAGTGGCTTCCCTCACCATTGTCTAGGTAAGCCTTGTCATGCCTTCCCTCATGCCTTGTCTAGGTAGTGCTTGGCCTGTGCAGTGATGCAGCTTCCACTTCCTCACTATTGAACAGTGCTTACTGTGATGTTCAACCTCTTAGGAATAGGGTGTAACATTATATCTAAGTTGA
Organism: Pangasius sanitwongsei; assembly: GCA_037576675.1. Taxonomy (NCBI): domain Eukaryota; kingdom Metazoa; phylum Chordata; class Actinopteri; order Siluriformes; family Pangasiidae; genus Pangasius; species Pangasius sanitwongsei. Next base: position 11,740,158 of record CM075024.1, read on the forward strand.
AAATGAAATATTCCTAAGTTGAAAAGGAAATATTATTACCTTAAATATAACTTCCTTTGAATGCTCCTTAGTCGTTTATTTTTACTCCTTTCCGTCAGTCTCAGTGATAGTTTAATTCAATTGGTTTTGTTCAGAAAATGAGAGCTCTTTTAATATTTCACAGGTGAAGGCCATTTATAAGTCAGTTGTGTCCTTGTTAAAACAGTGTCTTTCATTTGGAGCTTCTAAAACCTTGGGGGGGACCAATAATTAACTTTGACTTTGAAAAGTCACTCCAGGAGAACATGAGTTTGCAGTATGAATACTGACAGGAAGAATATGTGTATTTATCATTTGTTATGCAGACAGATCTGATCAATTCTGAGGTGGGGTTGAATACTTCTGCAAGCCACTATAGCAATGTCGCTTTTGTTTTTCACTAAAGCACTGAATTCTCTATTCAAAGTCACATCAGACCAGGACCACCCATAATTATCTGATTTTTGATCTGATCCCTTTAACAACAAAATACGGTTAGAATCTGGTGTAGCAGCTGCACTAGACATTCTTTAAATACAACTAACATTTAAATAAATAAAGATTTCAGATTTCCTTAGCAACACTTGTCTTAGTCTGAGAGGACATAGGAATTTACAGATAATGAAAGTAACTTCAGAATTTCATGAAGAGGCTCCTTTTTTCTGTATTTTTTTTCTTTTTTTTATATTATTATAGGCAAAAGAGGGATTGGAAGAGAATGCCTAAAAAAGCCACAAAAAATTTTCAGGAAATTGTCTTATAACTGTACCGGGGAATCCAGATATCAAGAGACCAAAATAACTGAAACTGATGAGGCACAGGACCATAGATGGCAGTTATGTCTAAAAATGTTTAGGTTTATTGTAAAGACATCATGTTGCCTCTGAGCAATCCAGTCCTTCATCACGTAGGATCAAATGCTTTAGCACCAAAATGATGTCAGATGAGCAGACGAAGACACAAGTGCAGATTGACAGGTTTTTAATAATCTTGGCAATCAAAACAAAGACGAGATTCAAAAACAAGGTCGGGGTGCGTGCAAAGGTTGGGCGATCAACAAACGGCATTAACAAGGTCGGACAAGAGCAAGTCGAGGAAACCAGAAACAGGATAGTAATTAATAATCAAAAGGCTTGGTAACGACTGGTGAAAATAAACACAGAGTGTATACTTCGCAAGGTGAGTGTGAAGTATTAGTCCTTATATACTGTGAGAATGGTTGTGATTGCAACAGAGTCCAGGAGTGCACAATCAGTAATCTGGTGAACGTGAACGTTAGCGTGTTTGAGATAGCGGTGTGTTGTAGTCCTTGGCGACCATGTCTGTAGGCCATGCTGTGTTCTGGGAACTGTAGTTCAACGCCGATGACAAATGAATGCCAAACACATCACTTTCAACAACAGACCAGTAGCTTTCCTGTCTTTCCAGCAGTCTTGTTGTTGTTGATGTCATGCAACCTCTTTTTTTACAGAGCAACAGGCAAGTGCAGATTAATAAAGTAAAACCACAGGATGAGGATTAAATAGAATATGAAGACATAGAATGGATGTAGATTCAATAAGTCTGTGACATGAGCTAAATAATAAATAATACAACAATGAATTATGTAGAGGTTCCCAAATTATGTAAATGCCATACAGGAAGTGCCAATGCTGGTACATCTGTCTGATTTTGATACATTTGTATGTATTAAAAAATGTTTTGAGGAAAGTGTCCTTTCTGCTATACTAATACAAAAGTAATACTAAGCTGCTGAAGCATGAAGTCCTGAGCACATGAAGACTGGAGTTAATGTACAGTATGTTACTGACAATGCAATTAGAATTCAGTGTGCACTTTGCCACACCAGAGTATTCATTTATAAAACAATTAGCATTTTTCTTCCCTTACATCGATCTGAGCAGGACTTTGTAAGCTGCTCTTTTCTCCAGAGGACTCTGTGTTTAGCATTTAGATAGCTATTCTGAATCAAATTTTCAGAAAGAAAGTGAGAGAGTGTTATGCTTTTGCAGGAATTATTCCTCACCCTCTCAAACACTTCACCATACACTGCTAAGAGATGATGATTCATGCTAATTCAGTGGTCTTATTAAAGCAGCACTCTTAGACATGCCCGCTCAGGCAAAAACTATGGACTGCATATTATATTAGGCTCGATGCATAAATGCTTTTGGAGTAACCATTATCAAAACATCGTAAGTATGTCTTATATCTTGTATCTTCCACTGAGTTTAAATATTTAAACTCAAACATTATACAGTGAATTACAAAAATAATACTGATCAAAGAGTATACTCCGTGGCCTTAACTGAAGGAACATATTTTACAATTTCGTTCACCTTTTTGTTAATAAAATCAAGGACAATGATACCTCTGGTATTCTGACATTGGAAAACCATTAAAACATATGTTTTGAAGCATGATGCTCCTGTTTGTGATGATTGTTGTCCACCTCTTGTGACTGGAAGAACAGTTCTCAGAGTATTTTCTAGTTGAGACTACAGTAAAGTGGACCAGGACCCCATTTCCTCTTGAAATCATAGGAATGCCTGAGGATATGAGCTTAACAGGAGAGGTTGTTCAAGTTAGCATCTGATGAGACGTTGATGTCAATTTAAATGAACGTCATTGTTGAACTTCTGGATCCCAAGACAGAGTGAATACCCAGTCATCTAATTAAAGGTTGTGCAGTATTTCTTGCCCTTTGCTACTACATACTGACTTACTCTTTGTTAGAAAGGCTTCTCAGTTCTCACAGCAATCAAGCCCAAGTATTGCAACCAACTGGATGCTGAGCCAGATTTTCATTTGAAGATCACTGCCCTCATCCCTCGCATTGCATGGTTTTATTCAGCTAAACATGCTCACCCCTCTCAGTCCTCTCCACACACATGTGCCTACTGTGTACAAATGTGTGTATTCCTGTGAGATTAATTATAGGTGGCATTAGGAGGTTTTGATTTGATCAGGTGAAGTGCATGGTCTAAAACATTTGAAAAACCACTGATGTAGAGAATATGACTAAATAGAAATCAGTCCTAAGGCAGTAAAAAAAGGCAGACATGGAAATTTAAAAACAGAATACCGAGAGCATAGGTGTGGGGATGAGTGTGATCGTGTGAGCAGATGAATATGAGCGTGTGGGCAAGTGAGGTAACGTGGTGGGTAGTGTGTGGGTAGGTAGGGTAGTGAGTAAGTTGAGTAGATGAGTCATTGAGAAACAATGTGTAAATATGTGAGGCGGTCTGGAAAAAATGTGTCAGATGTTGCTCAAACTACATTCTGGTAAACTGCCAAAAATAACAACTTTTTGGGGGAAAAAAGAGTTTTTATGCCAATAATATACTTCGATATCTCCATTATAAGAAAGCAAATATTGTTGGATAGCTACGTGATGGAGCAAAATGGACATAAGCCTAATTGATTCAAGTTGCATTGAGATACTGGCTGTCAAAATGTCTGCGATTCTCCTGCACCATCAAATAATCATCAAAAAAGAGAACAGCACTTAGTTCTCTGATACAGATACAGTTTTAAAATGTGCAATAAAAAGACATTAAAAAGAGATTAACAAGAAATTTAGTGAACAGAATAGAACTCATTATATGAATCACTGATTATTTCAGCATAGATGATAGCATGCTCAGTTGAATGAAGAGATGATGATGCTTAAATGCCATGAGTGAGTTTAACCTCAGGTGATGAGACAGAGTCTGATGTGAATGAAGCTGATAAGCAAAGTGATTGTAAAGTTATGATTCTTTAAAAAAAAAAATCACAATAATGCGTTTTCATAAGTCAGTTAGGTTAAAAACGTAGAGGTAGATGGGTCATCTTTCATCGGAATTGGAATGGAACCTTTAAATGCAATTTTCTCCCTTTTTTAGGTTTTTTGGGTAAATGCTATAAATCTATAAAATAAAATAGGAAACAGAAATCTGTATTTTTTTTTTTTTCCTGTAGAACTGTATATAGTAGAAAATGTGCAAATTTGACTGTGTGAATGCCAAAACACAAATGGCAATTTAAAAGGTAAGTGATTGGTAAAGCTGGTGAATAAGAGAGTGACTGAGTTTTAATGAAAATGAGCGTAAATGAATGAGAGAAATGCACACAGTGCTAAAGTGGAGGAATAACAAAGAAAAGTGAGCAAGGTAAGGTAAAAATTTCCTGGAGTTCACCTTGCACTAATGGTAATGATGCTGACAGGCAAGCTTTTGGAAAGTGTGTGGGTGTTAGGGTTCATGCTGAGTTCAGGGTTAGTTCACTGTCACTAGCTGCAGCTTCTGCCCGGGGGTCTGAAAGGAGGCTGTTACCAGTCTCTGTATGAGTTATATAACTTATTCATAGTGACAGGGAATGTCCCGTTCTCCAAACACTGAAAATATTTGACATGTGTGCTCAGGCTAAACCACTGACCTCAGTGTGGTTTATGTTTTCTTATATGAATAAAAAAATGTTTATAAAATGAATCCTCCATGACATGCCTATATGTTCATGATCCAGACATGAGCCATGACAGTTATACAGTTATTCCTGTGCATCCAGTCCATGCAGTAATCACAATGTGGAGTAGCCATCAATCACTTAAATAGACATTAAAATTATTGAGCTTTGGACATATGAAAACAATAAAATAATAAAATAAGGAAGTGTTTGGTTGAGTGGATGTCAGGCAGGGCATCTTTGTCATGGTGTTTTCACAAGGTTTTGACACTCCTTTCACATTTGGGTCCTGTGTGAATATTTTGACCACCACCTCTCCTCTATGCTGAATAATTTATTTGAGGAGAATGTCTGCCCAAATTCAGAACCACTTAGCAATTTCACATAAAAGATGCTGTGCTTTGCTTTCTGTAGCTAGCCTGGATTCATAATTTTGCATCATATCGCAGTATTTTATTGTCTTTGTTCTATGATATGCTAATGCAACACCGTTTTAGTTTGGTGCACTACATCTTGCTGCTGACCTCTTAAGTCACCTCACCTCAAAAACACATTACACATGTACTCACACACACAATCACAAGCTAACCATATGTTGCCCTGCATGTTTGGCACACACAAAAGTCATTGTCATGGCAACATGAGGGTCTTGATGCAGGTCTGTACAGCATGCAGTCTTGTCACGATCCAAAAACTACAATTTGTGCTCACAAAACCAAAACATTAATTTCATGTTTCATGTCAAACAAGGATAACCTTTTGACCATAACCTTTCTGAACCAAAGTGGTTTACAGATTAGATATTTCTATTGCATCTGGACCTAAAGCACTAGACATCCCTTTTTTTTTTTTTTTTTTTTTTTTGCTCCAATACTCTTTCACAGACCAGATCAGTTTTTATTGTGGGATGAGATCTCATACCTTCAGAACCATGGTTGAATTATAAGACAATACATGGCTATATAACATGAAACAGAGACAATAGCAGTGCAATAAATACGGAGGACAATATGAATTACTACACAGTGCACAGCAAATACGGGAGATGGCTCAGGTAAACTCGACTGGAAGTGTTTTTTTTTTTTTTTTTAAGTCCTCCCACTATGCTCCCAGAAACACTGGGAAAATAAGTGTCTTGTTTGTTTGGTTTTTTCAGATCTATGTTGTCTTCAAATCGGTGTCTTTAAATCCCCACAAACCATTATTTCAAAGATCAGTAAGGCAGTGTTTTCGTCAGGCTATGTGAGCAAACCACTGTCGATAGACATGCAGGCCCATTCATATTCAGTTACATCTTTAATACATGCATGACAGGATCTACAACACTAACAGAGGGATGGTACATTCAATTCAATTTTATTTGTATAGTGCTTTTAACAGTGGACATTGTCACATCGAATTGTTACATTCAATTTAAATTAAATCAAAATAAATTGTAAATGTGTGGCAAGGGAAAACTCCCTGAGACGATATGAGGAAGAAATCTTGAGAGGAACCAGACACAAAAGGGAACCCATGCTCATCTGGGTGATATCAGATAGTGCTATTATAAATAATTCCCTTCTGTAACTGTGTACTACATGGACAAATAGTGCGATTGTGCAACCAGTAAATTCAATACAGTTTTCACATGAAGTCTGGTTTGTTGAACCTATCCACTGTCCACTGATAGAGACCTGAGTGCAAAACTGCTCGCGGCAACCGCAGCCCCAAAGCCACCACAGCAATCGCAGTCCCAAGCTATCACAGTACAACTCCCCAAAGGAAATCCCCAAGCCATCTCCACAGCCCCCAAGTGACACCATCCTCAGTGATGCCACTGATCTTCAGGCCTTCCATATGGGGCCACCCCCAGCAGCAGTGAGTGATCTCCAACTGATGAGAACTCCAACCAGAAGCAGGGCATCAGGATGGATCAGGCAAGTCTGGAGAGCAGAACGGGTCAGGATCACTGGTATCTCAGGAGTAGCATGTGTAGCTCCACAGAGAGAGAGGCAGAGAAAGAGAGAGAGAGACAGAGAGAGATTGTTAAATAAATAAAAATAAAAGTGTTAAATAAAATTGAATTGAATTGAATTAAACTAAAGAAAATGAAAAAGAAAATGAATAAATGTTATGCTTTTAAATAGTAGCACAACTTCTGAGCACAACATCTTAGCTCCATTACTGTACATAAATGGGCTTTCATGATAGAGAAGTATGCATCCTTTGTAGCTCAAGCTAGGAAAGGATTACTGAAAATGTTCTGAAATTGCACCGGGGGAGACAACTCAAGTGAAATTCAGGAAACATTAGATTTCAAATGATGAATTGCTGACAGCAATTACAACAGCACTGTGATTCTCACCTATGATTGCTCACTATGGACCCATTACTGGGTGGAACATCTGGTGGGAAGAGGATAGGAGAACGGAAATATACATCCATGGCTGGCTCTGTAGTCAAGACTTCCCAGGTGCCAGCACTTTCCTGGTGCAGTCATGCAATTACCCACAACCCTGGAAGCACCTGCTGTCAGTCTGCCTGCCAATTGGTTGTAATTAATATGATTTAGCTCACTAGGCACAACCAGGGGTACACAGAGTCTTTTCCATGTCATTTGCTCTTTCTCAGAGGGAGTGCAGGAACATGGTCTTTGTGGCTTAATGTGATCCATAGTGGGGCTAATTTAATGAAGCCTTCTCATTGCTCTTGTCGTTGGCTACGTTTACATGCACATCAACATTCCGATATTAATCGGAATTTGGCAATATTCTATTTAGAATGCTCAGTCTGCAAGGAACTGTGGGAATGGCAACTCAGGCATTCTTACAACAACCATGTATACAAGAATATTCCAATGCCTGTATGCATATAAATATCATATTCAGAATATGACTGCAACTCGAATATATTAAATGGAATTTGATGTGCATGTAAACATAGCCATTGTCTTTTTCTTTTCCTGAGCCTTTAGACCTAGTGTTCTGCATGTTCTAATTTGGAAGTAAATTTTTTTGTTTTTTTTTTTGCTACTAATAGGCATCCCAGATGGTTGCCGTTAACCAGTCGGTCTTCAGGAAATAAATATGCTGATTATATTGAATGGGTATTGATCTGCTTTGATTTTGCTCACTCACCAAAATAATATATAACATCTGAGCTCAGATGGGGCCCCTGGGTGGCTGGCATTCATTCAGCTGCATGATTGATAAATAAGAAGTAGTCTAGTTATAGTGCAATAAAGTAGGAATGTGTGACTTGGCAAGAACAAACACGGTTAGTGCTGTTAGATACAAAGAACCAAGCAGTGTCAACATACTGACACTCATCTTCTTTCTGCACATAAGAGTTTTGAATATTTTCAAGCGGTCTGCAAAATATTTTTCCAAAAGTGGATATAGCCCTGCCTGTTCCCAATGTGTCAGAAGAGCGCTCCTTTTCTAAACCGCCTTTAATTTTACAAAATCACATACTATTCTACTATTGGAAGGAGAGACTTGATGTGCATGCACCTGCAATGTGACATGGTTAGAGATATGGATTTCAGCGACATTATAAAAGATTTGCTTTTGTAAGGCCAGGAAGAAGAGCAACTAATGGTAAGAAGCTCTAAAGCACACGCATCAAACTCAAGGACCACAGGCCAAGAAAAGCCACTGCCTTATTTCAATTTGGCCGACACAACCTTCAAAAAATAATATTGAAATGGCCCATAATACACTACTACTCAACGGTCCTGTAGCACAGTGACCACCCACATTCTGCAAATATACTAAATAAAATCACTACAAGATCTGTACAATTCAGCTGAGAAGTGTGATGCACTCGATTCTGAGCAGAAGCAACACAGCAATATGAGCGGTAATGGCACGAATTGGTTGTTTTAATCATTCAGTACACAAGCTACTGTTCATGACATTTCCGCTGAAAATGTTTCAAATAATATAACATGCTGGTAATATAAAACATTTTATTTTATTTTATTTGTTGTTTGGCAGTTAATTATGGAATTGTATTTGATAGATTAGATAATAATAACCAAACCCTGATAATCGAGCCCTTCAGGGGCTCACAAAAATGCTGATGTGGCCCTGTGTGTGTGTGTGTGTGTGTGTGTGTGTGTGCGTTCGACACACCTGCTCTGAAGGGCCTTTTATAAGCAATGTGTTTGCTGCTGTAAATGTAAACACTGTTGCTCTGAATTAATATTTGTGCTTAAAAAACATTTTCCACACTTCCATGTTACGAATGCAGAAGCATAAGAAGACTTCTGTTTAATGTGCTTGCCAGAAAAATGGCTTTGTGCTACAGGTACTGTAAGTGAGCTAGCTATGTATATGCTCATCCCATACACACAGCTGGCCTTTTTGACACTTCACAGGAAGTGTTTCTGCATATGTCCTGTAGCCTATAGGTTTATATAATCATGTGGAGGGGCTATCTGTCACATATGTTTTTCCGTGTATGTATGTCTTCTGTGTATATGTGTGTAGATGAAGAAAAACATGTCTTCTCATAAGCCATTGAAATGCTCCGATTACAATAATTCTGAAGGGACGAGGACAGCCTCTTACCCTTAAACTCACAAGCAGCATAAACAAACAAATGGAAATGTACCTAAGATAGTATAATAGCACATGGCATCTACACAGCCATGCAGTCAATGGTAGCCTATTCCACCGGCCTTGTCTCGAGGATGGAAAGAGACAATATGCCCAATCAGAGTGTAGTGATGGAGGAGCTCTAATTCTGAACTATACCCAAATTATATGTTGGTTCCTATTATAGCAAATCAAGCATATTTGTAAAATTCAGCTGGCTTCATTTTTCATGAATAGTGGATAAGAGGGTAAACTAAAATGAAAAAGGGACCTTCAGTTTCAGTTGCCAACAACAAAAAATAGCAAAAAACTGCATATAGTTTTTTTTTTTATTCTGTTGAAAGCCCTCTATGAAATGTGCACTGGCCTGAAGTGGCTTAAAATAAATATAAATTCCTTCATTACTTAGAAATCTTATTTGTTGTAATCTAGACAATCTAACAATCTATAATAAATTGGTTATAAATGTCAAATGTGATAAAGCCATTGTAACATTGTATCTATGCTGTACCCTGGAGTCAGATTATATTAGTCAAAAATCTTGAGAATAAAGAGGCAATGTTCAATAATGAAGATAAAGTGTTAAGAAATTAGATTCTTATTAAATAAAGTGTCGAACAAGTAAAAAGTGTGGGAGGCATAAATATGCCTGATATGCCAATTGATAACTGGTTTTAATGAAAAGACAGCTGTGTACAGAAAAGCTACTGTGCATAAAATGTAGAATTAAACTGTATTTCATTCTTCCAGATGTGTGGCAAAATCAGCCCCCTTGACAAACGGTATCAAAAGACACAGTTTGCATGAATAATTCTTTAACCAAGGTCCTAAAATAGTCCTGTGCTATTACATACACTGTATGGCCAAGAGGTTGTGGACACCTGACCATCAAACTCATATCTCGGCCTGAGCTCACTATGGCTGAATGAACACAAATCCCTACAGTCACGCCCTAAAATCTTCCCAGAAGAGTGGAGGTTATTTTAACAGCAAAGAGGGGACTATGTCTGGAATGGGATGTTCAAAAAGCACATATGGGTGTGATTGTCAGGTGTTTGTCATAACTAGTATAAAAGTAGCCAGTTTTTTTTGTTAAAACAACTAGCTTGGTAATAATGCCTACACAGCCCAGAGGAACACACATGGCGCTAATTTACACCTGTAATTCACACAAAGCTGGCCCCTGGGAATTGTAGTACATTGACCAAAATATCTAATCACACTTCCCATTTCTCCATGCATTGTTTGTGTGATCCTCTCTCAAATGCATATGTATGAGGGGGAGAAATGCACTTTGTGTGTTGCTCTGTGTACAGTGCTTAAACTGTTTGTTTAGGTTTGTATGCAATTCATACATAACTTTTTTCACATGATTTTTCACATTTTTCACCACTGATAAGGTCAAAAAGAACCTTGACAAAGAAAAAAATTGAAACTGACCAGGTGACATTTTTAAAATTTTTGTTGTGAGCAGAAAAGGACATTTCTGATGCTTCATAAGTTGAAGACTTATATTGGTGTGCAGGTGTGTAAGTTTGAACCAGGGTGCATAGAAAATGTGATGCCAAGCCCTTTGATACACTATATGGCCAAAGGTTTGTGGATACTTGACCATCACACCCATACGTGGGCCAGCTGTTTCCACAAAGTTGGATGCACACAATTGTCTTTGTATTCTGTAACTTTACAGTTTTCCTTCACTGGAACTAAGGAAAGTCCAAACTTGTTCCAGCATGACAATGCCCCTATCCACAAAGTGAGGTCCATGAAGACAAGGTTGGTGTGGAAGAACTCAAATGACCTGCACAGAGCCCTGACCTCAACTCCACTAAACGCCTTTGGGATGAACTGGAATGCTGAATACATGCCAGGCCTTCTCACCTGACATCAGTGCCTGACTGGAACATTTGTCCCCATTCGGCCACATGTTCCAAAATCTAGTAGATCGCCCTCCCAGAAGAGTGGAGGTTATTTTTACAGCAAAGGACCCCAGGACTAAATCTGGAATGAGGTGTTCAGAAAGCACATATGGCCATGATAGTCCATAGGCCATAGTGTATCAGAAATGCCAAGCCATGAGTTTTGAATTTGATTCTTCCTATAACCAGAAGGCTGTGGAATGACCTAAGTAGGGCATCACATGAATTAACATCACCAGAGTATGAACCAGGCTTTCCTAATGCTCTGTTATGGAGCATTATGAAGGGAGACCAACAAAAAGAGAGTTACAGTAGTCAAGGGATAATAGAAGTTAGGTCTGTCATCTGAAATCACACTGAGACTCTTACCTTGATGTGCTGGATAGATTGTAAGGGTGCCAATGGTTATTGACAGACCCAGTATAGGGCAGTTTCCTGGTAGGTATATCAGTTCATTTTGGTGAAGGTTGAGGTGAAAGTTGTCAAGACTGTCTTTACATGGTTATATTTGCTAGCCTAGATGGCCACCCCATTATTCTGAGACATTTTTTTTACGTCAGCACATACTTCAGGCAGATATCCAGCTTCTTGTGACATGTTGCTACAGGAGTTGAGTCAGTTTATCCACTGTCTGTGAATGTAGTTCAGAGGGATAGAAAGTGGTTAGTTTAACTGGGCAATTCACTTCACAAAGGAATTATTATTAATTGCAGGTGAAAAAGTGAAGGGCTGTAAGCGTGCTCAAAATTGCTAGTGGATCCATGGAGAGCAAGACAGGCTTACAGATAAAGAGCAGCTTCAGATGGTTTTCATTTTACCATCCAGCTAGAAGATTTGTCTCATTGCATCTGACCTTTGTCTTAAGTGCCTCCCCTCTGCCATGGCAAGTTGCGGCATTATTCCTCTCCTAGATGGACTGCTGGCCGTGGATTCTAGTGCTGACTCCAATCATATGTACTTCAGGCAACTCCCTATGCATTTGTTGTCATTGTGGTGGTTGGAGCTGTCTTTGGTGCTTATTTATCTATGGCAGTATCATTAGTGTCGTAACACACCAGATGCCGCAACACACCAGATTAACTCTTCACTGTAGGCTTTGTTGTCCTGACAGGGATGAACTGTGCCCTGCTGACCAAAAAGCACAGGAAACTGAACGGAGTGCTAAATGACAGAAATATCACAACAGCTGCATTCAACAACCAATGACTGAGCAACAGGAAATCAGTTTCATCCCTGAATAGCCTCCACAGCCTCTTGACAAGTTCCACTGTCCACTGAGGCAATGCACTAACATTATTGTTAGCTTAGTGTAATATTTTCACAATGAGAGAATATGGTCCAAGTGGGTAGTTTATTGAACTGAATATTAAGCACAAATCATAGACAACATATTTGACTATACTGTATATGACAAATAACAAATAATGGAATCTTTTGTGTTAAATTTATTCATGTAAGACCGCATTTTTATAATTTCTCTGAAGGGTTTCACTGTGGCACAGCAGGTACCATTGTAGTCTCACAGCTCCAGGATCCCAGGTTTTAAACTGAGCTTGGTTTACTATCTGTGTGGAGTTCTCTGCATGTTCCACATGGGTTTCCTCTAGGTTCTCTGGTTTCCTCACACTTTCTAAAAACAGGTTGGTAGGTTACTATAAATGGCTACTATAAAATGCCTCTAGGTGTGAATGGGTGTATGTGAATGAGTGTGTAAATGAGTGTGTGCATGGTGCCCGGTGATGGATTGGTGTCCTATCCAGGGGTATTTCTGCTGTGTATCAATTGTTCCTGGATAGACTCTGGATCCACCGTGATCATGACCAGGATAAAACAGTTACTGAAGATGACTGAATATTTTTTTCGCATGATGATGGCAATGATACCAGTTAACCATGTTTCATGTGAAACTATAAAAATGCATGTTGGAAATAAATGTATGAGATCAGCTTGCCTTGAAATGCACAACAGTATTTGTTGAAGGTTTCTGTGTGCAGTATTCTTTTAGGTTGTGCACAGGTGGAATCACGTCATTCCATTTGCAGTAGGTGTTAACATAAGATCTCTGCTGGCTCTAAGCCTCAACATAGAGAACAAGGCCTGTCATAACCGGAGCACTGAAAATTTATTTAACCACTGTCCAAACTGACCATCTAAAAATGTTAGCCTTTTCCAGTTTCCTAATGGACAGCAAAGTGTTGCAATAAACCTGAGAGTTCTAATCCTGCAAACTCCAGTGGTGGGGAAGTGTGTGTGTGTGTGTTCAGCCAGATAAGGCTTGGGGCCCCAAGATGAAAGAGAGATTTTGAAGATTCCCTGCAGATGCCAGTTCAGTTGTTCCAGGGCTATGATGTCTAAATATCACAAAATCAGAAAGGCATGTTGCACATAAGCCCCTAGCACAATGGCCACACAAGAACAAAAAAGACTGAAAGCATTCATTGTCAGAAAATACGGTAGAGGCAAAAGAAACCTTGAAGCTCTCTGAATCACAAAATCACTTTTAAAAACTATTCCATAACCCATGGACATCCACCTCCTTACTGTCTGCACATCCTGATGGCTAAAATATATAGTCTGCATGTGACACATACATATTTGGCTTATTGGCCCTGTCCAGGTTCCCCTCTACCATCTGCTTTCAGCATGTTTGTACCCAGTGATGGACCTCATTCAACTTCACAACTCTTTCACATTATTTTGTTGAAGCTTTGGCTCCAGCTTGTCCCTGTATTTGTCTTTCACAAAGTTGCTTTCTGAGCTCTGACTATACCTATTTGATTCATTGTTTGTTATTGGGAAAACAATGCACCGCCTGTGGAAGTTGTGTTTTCCACACAAAAGTTCATGTAGTCTGTGATCCAATGGCTTATTGATACAAAGTCCATCACTATCTGTCCCATCTAATGCACAACATGCCCCAGTCTGTGTCCTACAGGCCATCCAACAGAGCCTCCTAAACCTCCTTTGTCTATATCCTGGTCTATATCCTCCTTTGTCAACAGTCCTGGTGGTGACAGCAAGCTGGGGAACTATGGGTGTATACTGGAAGAGATGCACCACAGTGTGGACTGATCTACCCAATGGTCTAAGAGCAGCAGACTTGTATGCCTCTTTAAAATTGGAAAAGTCCAGTGTCATTTCATTTCTGGTGTTATAATCTAAATACAAAGAAAAATGTGTGAGTATGGAGGACACAGATACATGATTGAAATTCGCAGAAAAAAATTACACAGAATGCATTGTTAGTTAGCTAACCACCGAATGAAAACATCAGTAGTCGGACAGCCACAAGCTCTACATTTGGGTTGCAAACTTGTGCTTTAATAGTTATGTGTCCTAGATTGCACCACCTTTTATTCACAAAAAGAGCAAGGCCAACTCCCATCTTCTTTCCGCTTTCTGTCAGCAGATTGTTGTGGATATATTGCCATTTCAGCCTTCATGCTCTATCTTGTTGTTAATTATGGTGCACTAAAGCCAAGCGAAGATGGAATCACAGTGTGAATTCTTGTTTCAGTGCTAGCAATGCTCCTTGCTCAATCCTCTAATTGCTGTCAGTTTTTTTTCCAATCAGGCTTAATGGGCTAGAAAAGGAGTTAATGAGCTGACCCCTACTGAAGCTCTGTCCTCTCGTTAAATCTGAAGCAGCAAGGATAGCTACACCCTCTCTCACAGCTTGGCTCACTTCCCTAAGACTGCATTTAAGACTTAATGGAACTTTATTAAAGCCTATCAAGCCAACTAGCCCCCAGCTTTTGAGTTCTTCTTCTTCTTCAAAAAAAAAAAAAGTTCTTCACTGGTGTAAAGAGTTCATAATTACTATATCACTGTAGTTACTTATTACAAATGTATAAAAGGGATGTCAGAAGGGAAACTTTATAGTTTACAGACAAAAAATAGTTTGTACTGAGATCAGTATAGAATTGTTGTATAATTTGACACATAGAAAGCTTGATTTGTGATATGGCTAAATGTATAAAGGCTCCAACTACAAACATTTGCTTCATTATTCCTCAAAACGTCAACAGTAAAATATTGGAACAAATTTATTTGATTATATTTGATTGATTGATTCATTCATTCATTCATTCATTCATTCATTGTGAATACAGTAAGTACTTATTTTTAAATTAACATTTTCTTTAAGAAAGATTTTTTAAAATAGTAGGCATGTATTGAATAACTTAATTTATAAAACATTTAAGTAAAACCTTTATGATAAAAAATGTACTCAGATATCTGATATATCAGACAATTATTCATGCTTGTCTCCACAATGTCATGACTCAAGTCATCCAAACTATTCATTTCCCATGCATGTCAAGAAACTTGCCTTCAGACATTGTATGAAACAGAGACCCTTATTTCATGCTGCATTGTTTATGGATAAATTAGGAGTTTCAATAAGCCTTACCTCAAGATATCATAAGATACCTCCTGACATTGTCAGAACTATCCTGGACTCTATCGCATGAGGAGTGATACTGGGTCCCAACACATGACGTATTAAATCCGTCACTCATCTGGAAATTTCACACATGTTGACTTAATTGCTCCGCTCTACAAACCAGGGGACGACCCAAGAAAAACTCCCTGTTGACTGAAGGCAAACAACATTTCCAATGATTTACTGTCAACCTGCATATACACAAAATGAACCACAGGACCAACCACCTGACTAATCACTCATTCCTGTTTACAATCATACCTGATTCACTGACCCAGTTCTTTACTTTGTTTTGTATTATAATGGTAGAATGACAGAATAGAAAAAAAAAAACAATTACAGATGTGTTTGGAACAAAAAACATCTAATAATGGAACAGAAAAAAAATAAACTTGATCATAAAATTACCACCACTTATGTTATGCTAAATAATGTAGGAGGAAAGCCCATTCTGAAATGCTAATAAAATGCACGTGAACAACAGAGAACAACTCAGCTGAAAAAAGCACACACCATTCAATCAATTTTCATGGGGATGTGCAAAACTGCATTAGGAAGTGAAAGAACATGTCAGAGCATCCAAAGTGAATATGCCACCCAAATCTGTCAGTAGTGCCAAAAACTGCCACACATCATGTAAATTCAGTCGTTCTAAAAGGAACTGAGGGAGAAATGTTTTATGGACTACTATTGTCTAGACTAGAACAGTAATATCGCAGTGACCACTGGGAATCTAATTACTAAAAAGACATAGCCAGTGTTTCCAGAGTTTCACATTCACTGAAGTGTACCTAAAGGTTGAAACGGTAAGGGAAGTGGAAAGCATTTTATTTATGCATACCCTTAATTATATGTGTACATGAAAAATTATGCCACTACTGGCATGCCTAAGAAAGATGGGGGAGAGAGAAGCATGTAATTCCTGTGGGGGGGAAAAAAAGTCACTATACTTCCACACATTCAGTACAAAATGTAACATTAGCTTCTATGTCAGAAAGTCAGATAGATGTGAGGTTTATGAAACAGCATTAAAACAAGGCGAGGAGTTTCATGCAGCTCATCGGTCACACATTCTGTGCAGAAAGGCAGAGACAGAGTGAATGGAAGAGCAGTTTACAGTCTACTTTGATCTAGGAAAAAATTAAGATCCTTTTCTAAAAGAAATGTGAATGTGTATAACCTGACAGCTCATAGAAAAAGTATTGTGCTATTTGGACAGAATTCATGACACAGAGTGGTGTAAAGTAATTGTGAGTGCATTAATTAAAACGTTGTAAGATTGGCCCAAGACCACTTATAAGTGAAAGAAATAGTTACCTGGACTGGTAATTCAAAATCGCAATGCCATAATGGCTTTTGATATTGTAATTTTTATTACAGAGCTACCTCATATGCATGTTAGAAATTGCTTGTTAATACTGGTATATCCAGATGTTTTCATGTCCATTAAGTTGAAATACCTGGTTGTTTCTAGAGGTGTGGGTGTGGTTGCACAGAAATGCATTTTTAATATATTTCATATAACTTAATTGTTGTTGTTCCTTTTCGGCTGTTCCCATTAAGGGTTGCCACAGCAGATCACTGGTCACTACTTTAATTTGATACAGAGTTTTTCTGCTTGATGCCCTTCCTGTCCCAACCCTCCCCAATTTTTCTCCGGGCTTGGGACTGGCACTGAAAGCGCATTGTTGCTCGCAGTCCCAGTGGTTGGGGTTGGTTCCCTGGCCAGGAATCAAACACGCGCCACAGCGGTGAGAGCGCTGTGGCATAACCACTAGTCCTCCAGGGACCCAATATAGTTGCGTTTTCAAATGATTAAAATTTGAAATGAAAGGTAAATTAAAGGTATATCCTGTTTATGAACAGTTTCTCTTGCTCACTCACTGTAAATGAGTTCTTAATGTTGGAGAGTAGGATTTGAGACTGAAATATCTTGACATCTTTTAGAGAATACAGAAAAATAAAATATTGAAATATTGAAATGTTTATATGACCATAATGTGGTCTTCTCACATTATGTGGTCTCTTTATTTATGTAATTATACTAAACTATACTAAATCTTGTTTACTGTTCATTTATTATGAGATTTTTGATTAATGTGAAACCAGATAGAACCAGATAAAGCCAAACAGTATTCGAGCTTACAGAATAATAAGGCTGTATATGTTTGGCCACTGTTTTCCTTTCCTATCTGTATAGAAGTAAATTCTGGTTTATGTACATTCTATTTTTATGTCACGGACAGTTGAAAAAAGCATTTCGCTGCACGTCGTATTGCGCATGGTTGTGTATGTGACCAATAAAATTTGAATTTGAATTTGTCTAAACATCCAATGTCTCATAAACTTATAGTTATTTTGAAGTAACCTGCAAGCTGAGCTTTTGTTTTATATGTACATCCAAGAGAAGAGTCAAGGGCATATCATACAAATCCCTGTTTTTTTTTTCCCTCACCACTTTAAGGTTGCTGACGTCTGAATGGAGTGATGTTATTACAGAAATTAAGTTTAGCTTGTATTTGGCTTGCCCTACAAGCAGGTCACCTTGAATTTAGCAAAGTCTAGCATGTAGGCTAGTATGAACTAGTATGTAAGTGAACAAGGTTTAATTGGAGAAAAGATGAACAGTGTACTCCACTTTGTCCACTCCACTATGGATGGACTATATGTTTTATCTGGGACGCTTTTTGATATGGTCATTGCATTATGATGACTGATAACCCAGGTCACAAAGAGGAACAAGCCTTCCAGATGTGTAATACATTTTTCAGTATTTCTTCACACAAGCCACCGGTGCCAGGGCCATTTTCCGTATTTTTGGAAATTTGAAATAAATTGAGAGGATGACATGCATTGCCCTATGCTTTTGCCATGCCTCTTCACAGTGAATAATTTGAATCATTAATCTGACGAAAAGTCTGTTAAAAATGTTATTCATTGTAATAATGATGAAAGCCACTAATGAATGAGGATTCAGTATATTTTTGAACTAGATTTATCATGTCTTGTAATGTCCTTGTGTTGGCAAGTAGAGCGAATCCATTCACAGAGCAAGAGGAAAAGAGTGCAGGATGTAATCTTTTTCCCATTTAGCCAGATGGATGTGTGTTTAAATCTGGCATGCAGTTTGAATGTGGAATTTGGTGGTAATGATCATAGATGTGAAACAAGGAAGAAAAAAAATCCATATCCTGTGTGTACAGGTAGGAAGGTCATAAAAATTCCATATTCTTAAATAATGCTTTCAATCCCATGAATTATTTCTAGAATGCCGCTGAAGAAAAAACAAGCAGTGCACATTTGAAGTCTAACATAGTGCCTTTATATCTGTATTTTTTTTATTGTCCCATATATTGTCCCATTTTATTGTCCATATATTGGTGCTGCAACCCAGTTCCATAATCCATATTTGTGTCATGCTGAAAATGTTTTCATATTTTGCTTCAAACTGGAAGTGTGTGTGGTCTATACTGGATTTTTTATTTATTTTTTTTTTACCTTGACATTATGCCCTGGAAACTAGGAACAACAAACTCTTTCAAAGAAATGAAGTATTTCCCAAATCAAGAAACTATTATTTACAGTTGACAACAATAACCACCCAGTAGTATTTTATCAGATTTACTTCAGCTTTTGAGTTTGCTGAAGTATCAGAATCTATTATGAAGCTGTGATGCAGTGCTTCTTCTAGGCAAAATGGGGTCTTTAAACAGCATTTCATTATAATGGCTGTATGATTTTCTGAGATTTCCTTTAAATAATCATGGAAAATGGTCTTTTATGAATGACTGAAAACACTTGCAATAAACATACAAGTTAATAATTTTTTAATTAATTAAATTAATTAATTAATTAAGTTAATTAAATTTTGTTGTGTAGGGCCCCACAGAGATATGCAGCTCTCTGCACAGCATGTGGTCCATGTGAGCTACATGGAGCTGCGGCTCAAAATATGAAATTAGGTTTCTTTTCTTTGTACAGAAGCATGGTAGAAATGTGGTTTTGGACTTTTTATAGGTTCTGCAAACAGGGTTGCCAGGTTCCGTGTATAATGTGTCCGTGTATAATATTTCAGATACACTATATGGCCGAAAGTATGTGGTCATCTGACCATCACACCCATAAGTGGGTCTTCCCCAAACTGTTGCCACAAAGTTGTAAGCACACAATTGTCTAGAATGTCTTTGTATGCTGTAGCATTAAGATTTCACTTCACTGGAACTAAAGGGCCCAAATATGTTCCAGCATGACAATGCCCCTGTGCAGAAAACGAGGTTCATAAAGACGTGGTGTGCCAAGGTTGGTGTGGAAGAATTCAAGTGGCCCAAGCCCTGACTTCAACCCCACTGAACACCTTTAGAATGAATTGGAGCACTGATTGGACACCAGGCCTTCTCACTTGATATCAGCGCTCAACCCCACTAATGCTCTTGTAGGTGGACCAATTATGTGTTAATGCCCTTGCTTTTGGAATGGGCACATATGGGTGTGATGGTCCGGTGACATACTTTTGGCCTTATATTATATATACTGCAACTCAGAAATGTGCACCACTGTTTACAAGATGTGATCGAAGTGTAGACTTTCAGCTTTATTTTAAGAGGTTCCACAAAAATATGGCATTTACCATTTAGGAA